>WKFP01014016.1:284900-333627 GCA_011057875.1 Pterocles orientalis
AAAAGAGGAGACTGAGGGGTGACCTAATCAATGTTTGTAAATATGTGAAGGGTGAGTGTCAGGAGGATGGAGCCAGGCTCTTCTCTGGGACATCCAGTGATAGGACAAGGGGCAATGGGCTCAAGCTGGAACATAGGAGGTTCCACTTGAATATGAGAAAAAACTTCTTCACAGTGAGGGTGACAGAGCACTGGAACAGGCTGCCCAGAGAGGGTGTGGAGTCTCCTTCTCTGGAGACATTCAAAGCCCGCCTGGATGCGTTCCTGTGTGATCCGATCTAGGTGTTCCTGCTCCGGCAGGGGGATTGGACTGGATGATCTTTCGAGGTCCCTTCCAATCCCTAACATTCTGTGATTCTGTGAGTTATTTTATCAGATTAAAAACAACTTGCTGAAATGCAGGAAAACTACAAATAAGTGGATCCATTAAACAACATTACCAGTACATTAACTTGAACATTCTCTTCTGCAGCACGTTAGCACACACATTAACGGACAGAGCAGAATGCAAACACAAGCCTATATGTTTGAACATAAGCCTAACCTTAGTAATTATAAGTCCTATAGCAAAAGTTTGATGCTCACCAGCCTCAGCACGTTAGCTGAAGGAATTAAGCTAGTCCTCTTACTGGTATGCAAGTTTAAATGTACTTTTTGTCTTAATAAAAAGAAAGTAGAAGAGTAAGTTTGTTCCTACTTAAGCGTAATTTCAGTTTAGATGCAACTTCTGAAAACTCCAGAAGTAACTTTATAAACATACTTCCTTGTTACTAAGCAGATTTAAACCTGAAAGCTCTCAGAACAGTCGAAGCTTACACAGAAAAACTTGTAAACTACTTGATAAAGTATAGCTATAAAACACTGTCACGATCATTATCCAGTATCTGCCCTTGAGAGTGTTTGCTACGAATGAGAGTTTCGCTGCTCGTAGCCCTTTAACTGCACTGTTGTGTAAAGTTTCTATCACCAGGAAGGTATCAGCTCCCACAACTTTACTACGCGTTGCTTCATCTTTTTGACAATTTTGCTATGTCACAAGATTTAGAATTTCGCAAGTTTTATAAGTAATTATCAAGATCTGGCTCTGACTTTTCTCTAAGATTTTATCACTGTAATAACAAACCAAAACACCTTAAGAGGTGCAGTGCATTAACAGGGACCAGGTATCAAGTATAAAAACCTATCGGAGGGGTTTTGGAAGAAATAATGCTACACTCTTACTCTGCTAAATCAACAGGAAGACAGTCTGCAGCAATTCAGCACTAGCCATCCACAAATTCAGATCATACATCTACAGACATGAGTTGCATTTATGTTGTAATGTTTACTCCATAAACAAAGCAGGAATACATCGAACTGTCCAGAAAATGGCAGAAGTTTCTCACTACAGTTTGAACAGTATAGTTTCTATTTCAGCTACTTCCACACATTGAAAGCAGCAAGCTTCTAAAACAAGGAATGCAAATAAACGAGGATATAAATATGCAGAACAGTTGAGCTTGGAAGGGACCTCTGGGAGTCACCTGGTCCACCCCTCCTCCTCAAGCAGGGCTACCTAGAGCCAGTTGCCCAGGACCATGTCCTTACAACTTTTTTAATATCTCCAAGGAGGGAGACTCCTTATCCTCCCTGGGCAACTTCTTCAGTTTGTGCATTAGAACTTGTGCTTTTTTTTTTTAATCCAACTTTCATTCCAATATTTAATTAAATCCCTGAAGGATGATTAAAAAGAAAGTCACAGCTGAAATTAGTATCTTCTGTAATGTTGACATTATACTAAAATCAAGCATTAAAATCCAGCTGTCAGAAAAACTTAAATATCTTGCATAAGAAAATATATTAGTTTAGATAAGAGTATTAACTGTGTGACAAGATAAACACAAAATTAACACCAAGACTTAATTCCAATGCTTCCGAAACATGATTTTTTAAGACTCAGTTGCCCAATCCGTACTTTTCCCCTGTCATGTGGTATCACTCATGCATCTACAACTACAATCACAACATCCCTAGAGCAGAAGGTTTCTTTAAAAATGTACATTTAAATATTTAAGGAAAAGGTTTGTGACATTTACATAGTAAACCCGTATATTTGAGCACAAGAAAGCCATAGAGGTTGTATTTCAACCAGGTATAAAGTCTTCATCGCCCTCCTGTAAGTTAGTTATAATCTTCTACAGCTCAGAATTGTACGGAAAAAATACAGCTAATTTTGTTATTACAAAAATAATTCATATAATTTGATACAAGTAATATTTCAGATTACTATTAAAAATCTCACATTCAATCTTCATTCTGATTTCAACTATCAAGATACTTGATTTGGTTTTCAACACCAAATGAGAGCAAGAAGAGACTACCTAATAATAAACAGAACTAGCTTGAAACCAACCACCTATAATAAATTCAAATCACTCTTCCATGAGTAAACAAAAACACAGCTTGAAACAGAGCTTGAAAAGTTTGCTCCAAGATAATATATACTACATCAATTTTTTTTAACGAATAGCATAATATTTAACATAGAATGCCATATAGCCATAGACTTCTGTGGCTATGTAAAAACAGTGGTCAGTGAAAGCAATATTGCCTTTCATAATACGGAATCAACTTCTCCCTCCCAACTTAAGAACAGAGATCTCTATCTCGGTCAGTTTACATCCTCAGAAAAAGTCTAGCATGCATCACAGAACAGAAGACATGGAAGGACGCGTAACAGAAGACTCCAAAGAGCAACCACCCTATTATATGCTTTCATCTGTACTTCCATTTTATAATTCCTCAAAAAAACAAAATTATTTAACTACACTAGTTGCAGGAAAAAAAAAAAAGAGAATAATTTCTTGTCTTAGTAAATTTGGAGTTTTTCACTAACAGGAAAATGTTTGTAAATAATGCTGTATATCAAGCCTAGAAAAAAAAAAAAGAAAAAACTAACTACAAACAATGGTTTTTATGCTTCTGGTTTTTAACAAGATGATAAAACTTAGGTGAGAAAAAAGTTTTAGTTCATTCAGACACAAGCAACTGTATTTTGGGAGCAGCTCTTTACCTGCTCATAATTTAGACGCTGAATCTCAGATATCTCTTTAGGTTTTGCATCAAGAATGTAGTCTCCTAAAAAAAAAGCAAAAATAAAATTATTTCCACACTCAAAGCTCCAACACTTCTATGAATACTTCTCACTGAAGATGACTGATCACAAACACCACCACTGAAGTTTTCTATCAAATTCATGGGATCGCATTGTTTTATAACCTGAATTACACTTATGGAGTAAAATACGAGTATAAAAAAACCACAGTAAGATCATATTAAGAAATAAAATTCAAAGTGATCATGTTGTTACCAAAGCAGCATTTCATAATCTGTTGAGGTATCATAGCAATCTCTTAATTATTCAGAAATTTACCTCCTTCTGTGCCTCAACTTAAAAATATAAAAAGGTCAAACTGTTCACAATAAGATATGTAATTACATAACAAAATTTTAAAAATTCAGCCACTTATCCTGACTGATATGATGGATATTTTGGCATACGTTTCCATACACCAGTAATTCTGAAAAGCCTATATTTCATCTTTGTCTCCAACACAAAGGTAATTAATTAATCAGTTAATCAACACACTGGGGTTCAAGATTTATAATATTTTTAGTGACTATTTCATATTCATTCCCTTGCTCCATTCCTAAAAAAATATGTTTCCACTCGAAGAAAAATACCATTATGAGCCTCCTAACTTATAAATTCTTACATTAAGATTGTTCCAAGTGGTTGAAGGGTTTGGTTTTTTTTTTCAGCTGTAGAAGAAATCATTTGGCAACTGCTAATCCTGTCAACTGAATAGGAACCTAAATAATTTGAGTAGGTAATTTCGTTACTCAATTTACTAAGACAACTCCAGAAAAATTGTTAATTTACTAAGACAACTTCAAGAAAGAATGCACACATTTAGCCACCTGTGATTATGCAGTCACTTCAGATGGTATTATTCTATTGTACAATTACAAGAAATGTTTAGACACAGGCAGCAAGATTTAACACTTATTTTTTCAAAATTATGTAATTAACTTTTTCTTTCACTGAAAGATTCAGCGATATGCTTTTGAAAAGAACAAGCTACATTCTTTACAAGCAAAAAGAAAGAAATAAAACATAGTAAGTGTTTTTTCTCCTGCTTAAGAAAAATCACAGCTAGTCATTAAACTCAAACATTTTACATTTGTTAGGCTACAAAAGGGAAAGAACTCTGCTACATACAGCTCGAGTACCACCACAACTGCACTTTTAACACCTGGATCATTTTGAGCTATTCAAGTCAGACTTGTCAGATGGAAATAGCTGCAGTTTTGCCAAACACTGAATATGATAAAGCAGTAGTGCTGGCAAATGAGACCCCAATCACTGTGACGACTGGATTATTTTTTCCTGCTATTGCATTTGAGTCATACTACCAAGGAGCAGAGTTACTGCAGACAATCAAAGCCACAGTTGACTTACTACGTTCTATCAACTGTAACAAAAAAACATAAGAGACATTGATACATTTAAATCCACCAACGCGCTGGTGTACTAAGCCATACCAACTGCATCACCAGACTAACCACTTAGGAAAGCAGTACAGAAAACTTCTCAAAGCAATTACAGAAAAGCACGAGTAACTGCATACCCCAAGTAGTTTTCTTGAAGCACACATTCAAGTCTTTACTTGAATAAAATAGTAAATGAATAATAACAGTCCTCCTATGTTACTACTCACTAATAAGTACACTATAGAATTGAAAACCATTTACTGTAATTACTAACCTAGGTATTCCATCAGCTGTTCAGCCGTTATGATTTCCATCATTGGTGGCAGTTTAATCTGTGAAAGTAAAAGTACATTCTCTTTAAAATGTCAAACACTACAATGTAAAAAGTATCAATAAGGTATTTCGAGACAGAAGTCTTCCGGTCACATTTGCCTCACCCATTTATAAAAGCACTAGAATATTGGGACCAAGAATCTTCCCAGGACCTCTACTAAATAACAGCTACAAGAAAAGATCAAAAAAAGGCATTCTGCTTTCTAAAGAAACCACATGCACACCGTACTTTCTCTCAGTTGTAGCTCTTCACATAGTGCTCCCTACTCCCACCAAAACATTTCAGCAGCATTCCCCTTGACTTCACACCGCTTGCTGCACTAGCCCAGCTGCAAGCATTCAGGATGAACAGACTGAGAACTGTAGCCACACTTTGTTAAGAAAACTTCACTTTTTTCAGAAAGGTCTTGACTCCCTGCCTGCATTGTAACTCTTAACTGAGCCTTAACTCAATATGTTCCTGCATAGAGACAAGAGGCTGCAGAGAATCTGGTGGCAGCACTGCTGGGACAGGGAAGCCAAGGGAGATGAAATGACCTCCCAACCTCTCATCCCACATGCGCGTTTCAAGGGTTTGGTCCTCCATACAGAGGAGACCGGACACACACAAGGCCGTGATGAAGCTTCCACTCCCTCTTCCCTGACCTGCTCCTGTCATTGTCACCTGCTAAAACCAGCCACCTGGGCAGCAACCAGAGCCAAGAGCTTCCTACAGATTCATGTCCTCTATCCAGCATCCTGGGTAAATGTTTTGGTTGGACACTGCCCTTTCCAGATCTCCCTGCAGTAACAGCCAAAGCACAAACACACAGAAAGGCACGCTTCTGGCAATCCGAAGGAACACCAGAGGAGTATGTTATCTTGAAACACAGTGAGCTCAATTTTCTCTGTATAAATCTGAATTGTATTTTTCTACGGTTTAGGGGGAGGAGGTTGTTGGTTTTGAAGTTTCCTGTTTTTTATCTTCTCCTACCTCTCTTCAACAGCTTACCACTGAAAGTCTAGAAGGTCTGGTATTTATTTTATTAGGTATTTTTTAATCAAGTTCCTCAAAGCTGATCACCATTCTCCTTGACAGACAGAAAGACATGATGCAACACTTAACTCATGCTTAAGATATAACAGGCTCCAACTGCGTTCCTGGTTAGGTAGAGGAAAGAGAAAGTAGAAAGCCATGAGATGGAAGAACAATACAATCCCAAACTCAAAAATACACACCAGACCACTCACATTGTGATAGACAGGGCTTCCTTCCCAATCTGAAAACCAAGCTCTTTTAATAACCTTCCAGAGAACATGAGCTGTGATTGGATTAAATCTATCTCACTGCCAATTTTAATCATATTTGACAAAAGGCAAATGTGTCAAATATATGGATTTACAAGAAGGTTCATTAAATTTGGAAAAGAAACCCAAGTTAGTATGGCCTTGTTATTTATACAGTGGTTAAGAAAGAAGGCTTAATTAGTTCTGCTTATGAAAAAAGCTTAAAATTATATTAATTAAACAAGAAGAAAAAAAATCAGTCATGCATGCATACACACATGAATTTCTGAAAACATCCTTTAAACAAGTGACAACCAATTGTAACTCACAGAACTGCTTAGCCTCTTCCCAAAACCTCTCTAAGTTTCACTAACACTCAATAGGCTAAAGGTTGTCATCATCTTCGGTCCTGTTCCTAATATTCACGCTAAATCTCAAAAGTTAACTGCTTAATTAAATGCTAAACAAAGTTAATAGGTTACTTCAAAGCATAACTTTAGGGCTGGCGTGTCTCGGGGGACCTTGATCAGACCTTTAAAGGGGGCTAATGAGGTTCCAGCACAGTCGTAACTACACCTGAACAGAGCCGGGTTAAGGATAGAGAGAGACCAGGACAATTCATGACTGCTCAGAGCTTCACTTAAGCTACAGGAAACATATAGAGAGGAAATGGGAAAGAAAAACATAGTAAAAACCTAAGGGAGAGGAAAAATCACGTGGAACTACAGTCATTCTCCACATAAATCAACAGAATAAAACAACATAAGCAATAGTAGTGAGAGCAGTTGTTGTCCACAACATTATTCTGAGGGACCAGTTTTCTCAACAGGTTCCAATGCTTAGGTGCTAGATTTTTACATTAATGTTACATTTTAGGAAAAACACATTTCCTCAACTCCCACCCATTTCCCGTACCCCTCTACTGCAGTTTCCTGGTCTTTTGCCCTTATCTCTCTTCCTAACTCTAGCTACTTTTAGTTTCCCATATTCAGGAGTGGGAAACAAAATCTTTCTCACCCAACGACAGCGTTAGGGACTGTTGAGCCATCTTCGTAATTAGAAGACTGGTAAACAAATTTTCATATTGAACAGTTTGTCTAGTACAACTGACGCAGCTTCTGTGCATTAGATTACAAACTGGAAAACACCAATTTTAAATATTTTCCACTCTGTTCTCCCACTCTTCAGAAGTGCTTAAAAAATGGATATAGTCCTGCACAGAAGCTAACACTTCTGAAAATACTATGCGTATAGAAAGGGACCACGCAAATTTCCAATGGCCTTCATTCATCAGAAGCTCACCAGCAACTCACCTCTGGAGGCCGAGTGAGTTCATCTGATCAATCGGTGCAAATTTTGGCCATAAGGAAGTTTATCTCAGTAACAAGAAAAAGCAAATCACATGTAAAGGGCCAACACAAGACCTCAGACCAAGCGCTACCACTGCGGACTCCAACAAATCAAAGGAAGTTTTAGCAGAACTAAGCACGTAGGGAACACAGCTCCCCAAACCTTCCATTCAGGGAGGACTGTGATAGAAAAAACTTTAAGACATTGTCAAATACACTTCTGGGATAATTCTCCTACGTAAAAAGCTGTAAGGACAAGAAATTCCATATGCAGTAACTTCTCAAGATGATATTATCAATATTTGTATTACGTTTTCCCTTAGCCTTATTTTATGTTCCAAAACATTTTTTCCTCTGCTTCCTAGACATTTCAGATATGCAATTTCTGTGTAGTGTGTTACAGCTCACAGAGTTCTTTGGCTATAGGGCATCACACCCTACCTAACAAACACAGAGCAGAACTACATGGCACCCTTATGAAGCTTTTAGCATCTGACGATTGCCATGGAGCACGTGGAAAAGGGCTACACCCACACAAATGACAGTTTAATGCAATGCCAGAAGTTATCAGAAAGTGGTGCCTGAACTACACCTAAGAGACACAAAAAAAGGACTTAGAAAGCAAGCTTCTCACTGCTAAGCATAGCTACATAATGAGCCACAGGTCCGAGGAAAAACTGAGCGGTCTTCAGATTTAAACAAGCTGAAACACAGTGTCCTATGCTACTCTACATCCGAAGAGACAACCCCTGTTTGTGCACACATTTTCAAACGTTTGTTTCAATACTCCTGCTTTCATTTCCATCACAGACACCTAAGAGGTTGCCACACCGTTTTGCGCAACAGTTACAAGGTGCTGTCGTACTGCTTTTGTTTTCTTTTTACCCAGAAGAACACTTCTGTAATGAGAACTCCTTAGCTCTACCTCCTAAAGGCTAAAATTCAAGTTAAGCTCATACAGGCAATCTGCAAAATAACTTCAAAAGAAAAGCAATTCCTTAATTGTAATGTTTGAAAGTACAGCTTCTGCAATCTGCCTTCTCAAAGCTGCATATCCAGACTCCTTAAAGTACAGGATAAGAGACAGGTAGCCGTTTCACCCCGTTTTGATACTGGTAGTATCAAAAAGGAATTTGAACAGTTCCCATGGGTGCTACTATTTCAGAATTTCCAAAAACCCACGCATCACCAAACCAGTATCTCACAGATGAGAACATACAGATGCAGCACTCTAGAAGAGTCCGTTATTTTTAAGCAGCCTTTATACCTGTATCCCTAAAGGTCTGTAATATCAAAAACATCTCCAAAAGGCACAATAAAAATTGACTAATGACTAGGAGCAGAGAAGAATCTTTTTTCATTAATAAACAAGATCTTCATAACCAAATAGGAAGAAATATTTTTGAGTATATGGCATGCTTACCTAAGTTACGGTACATCTTAACTCTTCTTGTTAGTGCAATCCTTGAAGCAAATTAACAAACTACCTATAGTCTCTCTCTACAGTGAGGGCTACCTCAAACTGCTTTGAATGAGGGCAGCTGGGATATACAAACAGAAGGTCACACAACTATTAGTATATTTAAAGCAATACTCTAGTGTGGGAGTAAGAAGCTTGCATTTTGAGGAGCTGAAATAGCTGAAAAGATGAGTTCTGCTTAGTATATCCTAATGTTAATCTGAGTTTTCTGTGATTATGGCCGACATACCCTCCGAAGCAGTAAAGATTTTAGTTCTAAGCAAATTGATCATGTGCCACTTGTCACAAACAACTATGTGAATGCAACTGTCACTGCTGCACAAACACATCAGATACAGAGCATTGGATCTCAAGGTTAGCACTCCCATTCTGGAATAACAGAAGCATGTAATTGGCCTGGCAAAGGGAAGTGCTTCTGAAAACAAGAAAACTAGTATTGTAACTATCATTTCGCAATTTTGAGCACTTGCTCAAAGTTATTTGAAGTTATTTGAGTCCATACCCACCTACAGGATGACAGAACTCTCAACCTTGTCAGGACAGAGTTCTGAGAAGGAAAGGTGGTGGTTAGTACAGGGAAGAGAGCCCAAAGCTTAACTGTTTAGCTTCTCATTCTCTGTTGTGATTTTATTTCCTCTCCTCACCTCCTTCTTACTCCATTTTTTTCCCCTGACACATAGCTTCTTTTCTACAGTACTCTCACTCCACTTCCACCTATACACATCTCTTGGTCTGCTTCCTTGTTCCCCAATTATAATTACCTGACCCAGTCTAGTGTTCATCTCCGTTCAAGAGAAGCAAGAAGAACGTGGATGGCTATCCTCAGCCTTGGTACGTAGCTAGCTACGGTCAGCGACGTACAGATTAGCTGCCAATTAGTGTGCCACTCCAAACAATACCAACGTGGTTCTTGACTACAAACTGGAGAAAAAAAAGGCTAATTTGGAGACACACTAATTAGGAAAATCAGTTCCAAGCAGGGGCCATATACAACCAACTAAGAAGAAAACCCTCAAACCCATAGAAAGTCATGTGATGGCAGTTTCACCAGTTCAGTTGCCTGTCTACACGTCATGTCAGTTCTGCTGAGGTTTTACATAAACAGGCAGAATTATCGAAAACTCTTCCTGCAACCCTAGCAATAAGCAGTGGTAGAGCACTCCCAAGAGGGATTTTGATTTTCACCTTTTTATAAAATCAGATAGCACCTTAATTCTCACTAAATAATATTTGATCAAAGCAAAATGCCAGTGAACATTCCGGACGCAGAGCAGTAAGAAAGCAATCACATTTAAGGAAGCAAACGAAGAATGCTCAGGAAGAAAACATCTAAAAACTAAAATGCAAACAACAAGAACAGTGCTGTCCCATTTATATACTTTCACTAAATTAAGGGTTAAAAAGGAAAATCTTGTAACTAGTCATTTCTTTTAAAACCCCACCACGCAGAATGATAAGATATAAGTTCTATAAGCACAGAAAGCGAGTGTTCAGTACTGAAGTCTCGGACAGCCTTCACACTCTCTTGAGGACAGCAGAACCCTACATAAGGCAATACCTTCAAGTCACACACAACTTCCCTGTACTGCTTTCACTGACGGCTAACTATCTGCATCACTGTACCCACAGCTTTCCTCCTGATGTATGAGCTATTCTGCTCAAGAAAATGTACATAAACTATAACTCAAACAAAATCATTCATCTTCTAGGAACTTACCTTCCCCTAAACAAATTTCTTCTTATATTATTTCCATTTTGTCCTTTTCCTATATTACCTGTTACACCTGTGAACCACCTTCTACTCCTCCCATACCAAATTTCTTTCCCTTGACACCACAGCATAAAGACTATTCTCTGGAAGCTTTCCTCTTCTATCAGCTCACCAAGCGTTCTGGGTCGAACTGACAGCATTTCCTGAACAGTAGCCCCTCCTCCCTGTTTTGCAACGCACACACCCTCATAGCTCTCCTCCAACTGAACTCTTCCCATATATAAGTGTTAATAATTACATTATGTCTTACATTTTAATTGCTGAAAAGTTAAAAAGTAGTATTTTAAGGCTACAGGAGGCCCGTATCCACGATGGCTATTAAGAACACAAGACATTTCAGGTCTCAAGCTGCACTTGACTACGACCTCGTTCACTCATTAATACAATCTCCGCTGCAGAGCTGTACAAATATATCCCCATTATTCCGGCAGTTAGTTGTACAAATCTGTTCTGTAGAATCCACTTTGTTATACAAAACCAAAATATTATCTCAACATACCGCTTATGTTTTCAGTTCTATAAATAGCCATGTTTGCTTACTAGAAACCCGCACACATCAGCAAACCACATATTGCTCAGTTTAGTAAGGCATCATCTAGATTTTGATCTCTCTTTTAAGGCAGCAACCAAGCCCCTGTATGACAGCAGCACCTCCGCGGCACGCTGGCCACCCACCGCGACCCACCACTTGTTTCCCACGCTCCCGAGGCAAGACAGGCGCTTAAGAACAGAAAGAATTGCGCGCCTCACTCGGCACGAACTCCAGCGATGCAGTATCACCGCGGTTCCGGCACGGCTGCCCCCTGAACGCTTTCACCGGCGGCTCCAGGTCCCGGCGCGGCCCAAGCGGCCCCGCCCGCCCGGCCGCCCCCCCGCCATGGCGGCAGCGCTCGGCGCGCCCCACGCTCGGTACCTTCCAGGCCAGGAGCAGCACGTTCATGATGGCCAGGAGCGGGCACGGGCCGTTCTCGTTCTGCGTGATGACGGGCGTGTTCTCCTCCTTCCAGCGCACCCACTTGATGTGATAGACCGACTGGCCCGGGAAGCGCTCCTTGGAGGCGGAGAGCAGCTGCGAGCCCGCCGCGGGCCTGTCCCCTCCGGGCTCCGGGGCCGGGCCCCCCGCGGCGGCCCCCGCCACCACCACCTCCTCGCCGTCGCTGTTGAGCTCCGAGCTGCTCGGGCAGCAGGAGTGCAGGTTGGAGAAGGACTCCAGCGAGTCCAGGCTCCGGGACTCCTCCCCCGGGGGGCTGGGAGCCCCGCTGCTCCCGGAGCCGGCCCCCGCGGGACCGCTCTCAGAGGCAGGCGCCGCTCCGGGGCTCTCCGGCTCCGCCAGCCCCGCGCCATCCGCCACCGGCGAGCTGTCCTCCGCAGCCCGTGAAGGAGACGCCGTCGGAGGGGTCGCGGCGGGAGCGAGGGCCGGCTGAGGGGAAGAGCTGCGCTGCCCGCCGCCCTCCTCAGCCACCGCGGGCCCGTCCCTGCATCCGTCCTCGCCTGCCGCCGCCTCTTCCAGGAGCAGCTGGCTGGCAGCACCCCCGCCGCCCCTCTTCAGCGAGCCCGGAGGCGGCGGGGGCTGCGCCAGGCTCTCCATTCCCGGCCCGCCGGCCGTCCAGCTCCTCCGCTCTCTATTGGCACCACAGCGGCTGATCCTCCGCCAACAGCGCCCCAGACGCCATAACAGCCGCGGCGGCTCCGCCCCGCCACGGACGCGTGGGCGGGAGGGCGAGGCGGCCGCGGGTTACGGCGAGGCCCGGGGCAGGGTGGGGCGCCCCGAGGGCGGGGCTGGCCAGGCGGGGAAACCCTCCGGCGGGGCGAGAGCCGGGAGACGGCAGCGCGGGCGCCGGCTGCGGGGCTGGGCTGAGGGGGAAACCGGGACGGAGCGCGCGGCCGCGGTCCGCGTGAGGGGCGCAGGGAGTGCGCGGACCAAGCTGCGGGCCCGGAAGAGGCGGCACGAGGCGCGGCAGCACGGGGCAGGGCCGTGCCTGCGTCCCGGCGCCCGCCGGCTGCGCGGAGCCGTTACCGGCCCCCTCAGGGCGTCCCTCTGAAGCAGGGCAGGGGCACCCGCTCCTCTCTCCCAGGCGGGACAGGCCCCCCGGTGCTCCAGGCCACTGCGAACGGGAAGCGGCGCCCGGCCCCGCCCCCGCCCCGCCTGTTTTGCAGGAAGCCGGCGGGCGCAGCGCCGCGCCTGCGCAGGAAGGGCGGCGGGCAGCGCCCCGCCCCCGCAGCCCGAGCTTCCCGCGCGCCGGCGCTGAGGTAGCGCGCGGCGGGAGGAGCGGCAGCCGCGCCCCGAGGAGTCCCCTTCCCCGGGAGCGGGGCCGCTCTCCTGGAGCGATGTCGGCGCTTTTTGTTGCGATTTGTTAAATATCTGAATCATAATGATATGACTGCGGTGAGTGTAATAGATAACTTAAGAACTAGTGCAGCTGTATTACTCAGAGTTCACCCTGATGAACCTATTTCCTTCTCTCCCTCTAGCTTTTAATTACAAACATTAAATACAGTTTTGGGAAAGTAAGAATTTCTCTTTCCCGTTCTTGGCAGTTCTCTTACCTGAGCATTTGTAAACATCCACATCAGCTTTAGGAGCCTTACCCGAGGTACGTTCGTGGCAGCTGCACTAAGTGTTGGTGTAACAACTTTTCCAGCTGCAACAGTGTTAACGGGAAGATTTAATTCTGAAAGGACAACAGGGATGGAAAAGCACGAGAAGCGAGGTGACAACTTTATTGATAAACCCCAATATAAAACCCAAATCTTTGAGTTATCTCGGTTGAATATGAAATTAGCGTTTCAACAAACAAGAAGTGAAACGGATCTGTCCGAGCGACTTGCTTTTCTGTCTTCACTGGAGGATTTTCCTGTACACTTGTGAAGGTTGTTCAAGAGAGCCTTAAAGAGAAGAAATCGCTGTTCAGTGGAGACAACTGCAGTGCTTCACAGCGCTTAGCGCATCCCGAGAAACGGGTGACCTAAAATAAAAGTCAAAAAGTAAGTACGTTAGTTTCTGCACGGAAAAAAAATGTGTATCTGATGAAAGGATGAAGGAGATCAGCTGATGGGATGTATTTACACTTTCCTAAGACCTCACTGTGGTAAGCGGCCCTGAGGCTGTTGACACAAAGGCTCGAAGGAGCGGGCAGAAAGCCTGCTCAGCAAGTACGGGCTGGGTTCAGGCAACAGCTCGTTCTTTCCCTTCTCACCCACACAAATATCGCCGCTCCTCTGGCCTCGGCAGAGCCCTGCGAGGGCTCGGGAGGCCGCAGTGGCTCCGCGGGCAGCCCCAGTGCGGTGGCGGGCGCGGCCCTGGCCTGCCTCAGCCCCGGGCGAAGCCCCGCTCCCGGAGGCGGCTCAGGGCAGTCCTCCAGCTGCGCCTCGGGCGGGACCCGCGGCCGGCGCCCGCCCTGATTTGCTGCCGGGAAAACACAACTTCCCACGGCCGGGCCGGGCCCAGTGCCAGCGACCGGGAAGGCCCCGCCCGGCGCAGCAGCCTAGGGGCGCTGGCGCTGCCGTCCCGCGCGGTGGGCGGTGAGCTGTGTCCTGTTGGGCCCGGGCCTCCCCCCCCCAACACTGCGCGCAAGGGGCGGGGCCGCGCGCGTACTGTGGGCGTGCCCTGCGGCCCCGCCCCGGCGGTGGTGTCGCGCGGGCGGGGGCGGGCAGGCGGAGGAAGTCGCGGCGCGGGGACCGGAGCGGAGCGCTGCCGCGCGGGGGGCGCCGGGGCGAGCCGCCGATCCCAGCCCACCCGTGGGCGGAAGCTGGTCCTCCGGAGCGGCGGGGGACAAAGCGGAGGGAGGCGCGGAGCTCGCCCCTCCCCATCCCGGCGCCGACTGGGGCGGATGTGCTGTGGGTAGGCGGCGGCGGGGCCTGGGCCCGGTGAAGATGGATCTGGCGGGGACGATAATCCTGCTGTGCTCCTGTGCGGCGGGCGCCGGAGGTGAGGAGTGGCCGGGCGCCGCGGGGCCCCGGCCTGCAGCCCCGGCTCGGTGTTGCCGGCCTTCCTCCCTCTCTGCCGCGGCGCGGCTCGGGGCTGGGGTCGGCGGGCCCCCGCTCCCCGGGGTGCCGCGTCTCAGCGCCCCGGCGGCAGGCCGCGGCTGGGCCGCTGGCTGGGGCTCTCCTTTCCGTCCCCCGCTCCGTGGTGTGGTCCGCACCCTCCTGCCGGGCCCCGTCCCCCTGTCTCCTGGGCCGGCCCAGCGCCCCCAGCCCCTTCCCAGGACTTTTCCCCGCCGGGGACCGAGTGAGCCGTTCTCTCCTTCCTTCCCCCGCCCAGCTCCCCGCTGCCGGCTCCGCTTCAGTCCCTCGGGACTTTCCTCACGGTCCTAGCGGCCGTTTCCCGGTCACCTGCCTGCCCGCGGACGGAGCTGGTGTGTGGGGAGAGGGCGGGGGGGAACCGGCGGGGGGACGGAAGGTTCAGCTCAAGGAAACGAAAGGCGAGTCCGGGTTTTCCCCGCAGAATGACCGTGGCTCTAGGGAGGGTCTCTCTCCTCACCCAGGCCAGAAAAAAACGCGCTTATGTTGAGGGGGAACTTGTAACTTTGTGTTGGCTCCTTGTGAGGTGTTTTTCAGGTGTAGGACACCGTTCGGGAGTTCTTTGATTGCCTCTGGAAATCTTCAATGGGTCAAGGCACGGTAGGGAAATAGTTTAACATTTTTACAAGAACAGACATTGAGAAAGGTGGGACTTCAGAGGGTGTTTCTAGAGAAAAATGGGTGGAGCAGCTGATAAGGGCTTACTTTCGTTTGGCACTTCTATTTTTCTGGGCTGTGCATCTGTGTGTGTCGATACGTGGGTTTATTAACAAAGAACCCAGCCCTGAATCCTGGTCTTTTACGTGTTTTCAAAAAGTAACATCAAGTGAAGACTTCAGTGGGTTGTACTTGTGGCTGAGCTGTGAGGTGAAAAGCAAGCTGTTGTGCGTGGCCAGGAGTCATCCCGTTATTTCTGTCGTTAGGGTGGTATGCACAAAGACTCCGCTGGTGACTTTCCCTGCATAAATTCTTGTAAGCTATGAAGATATTTCAGACTTCATTATTGGCATACTTTTCAAGGCCTCTTTGTTTTCTGAACTAAACTGTGCTGGCACAGAATTAATTCAAAGTGATTCATTAACCAGTTGTGAGGGCTGTTTCCACTGTTTAGTTCTAGGCAGGCCAAAAGCCTCGAAGTTACAATCGCAGTAAGCATCTGAAGTGCAGTTTTCTGGACATAGAAAAGCAAGCTCATGAAGTGTATTTTATTTTAGAAATTCATGTTAATTTTTTTCTTTAAGAGAAGAATGGGCACCTTCAACACTTCTGGCATTAGGAAGGTAGCTTCTGATACTAGCAGGCAGTAGAAGCACATGTCTTTTGGTGTTTGTCAGTACAGGTAAATCTCTAAAGAAAGCTGAATAATGCTGGACAGAAATCTAGAAATTATGGCCAATGCATGTCTCCAAAATATCCTATGAAACTTTCGGTAAAAGTTTCGATGTAATTATGAAAGATTTATTGTAAGTTATTTATTAGAACTGGTGAGTAAAAACTGCTTTTTAATTAGATTTTTTCTATTTTAACTGTGTTCATATTTCTAGAGTTTCTTAAGTACCATAGATGTTCTTTACTGAAAAATAAGAGTTCTTAATTTGCAGGCTCTTCTTCTAGGCAACCTTTAATATCTGTGTGAAAAAAGGGCAGGTTCATGATTCTTAAAGTTACTGTGAGAGCAGTGCAAACTGGAAACAACTGAAAGAAACCCCAGTGTTTCATTTGTGTACAGTGCATCTTGTGCTCCTTAGTTTTACACAGTCCTGAAGCCGGCTTATGCTTGTCTATAAAGTTGTATAGTTTTAAGCCATATAAGTATTAAATAGTAGTAATTTTGAAAATTCCATTAATCTGCACTTTAAAAAAAAAAGCTCTTCTGTATGTTGAGTCTAAGATCAGCATATTTTTATAGGATACCCGAGTTTGAACTCTTCTTTCAGAATTATGCAAGGCCTTGTTCCCGTATACCATATTTCTACTCGATTGTAGTGGTCTTTAGATACTTTAAATATAAAAGTATGTTATAGATGAGCATAATTAATTGCAGCTTTAATTCACAGTTAAGTATGAATCACAAAAAAGTCAGAAGCTAGGAAGTATTAGTGAAAACTTTGAAAAATTTGGTTTGTATTTTATATTATTCTTAAAGTTATGTGAAAGAAATGCAATCAAAAGCAATCACTAGTGTTGCTGCCCTGATGGAGTGTACTGCCATGGCTGTGTTATGCTGCTTTATAACTGTCTGTGTGGTTTGTGGTTAAAACAGGCAAGTAACGAGCAGTTTGGTCTAACAGGCCCTGAAACATGTGCTTGATCAGGTTTTGCTATAAGATCACTTCTTGGGCTCTCTTAGAAGTTTTTCTTTCTTTGCTACTACTGAATAAATATGACCTTCACAAAACAAGTGGTCCTGTAGGTCTGTTTGAATACAGTTTCAATAGTGTGAGAAAAAAAAGCTGTATTTTTTTTTTATTTTTTTTTTTTTAGTAGTTGGGGAAAGGTAGAATTTATCTCAAGTAGGTACTGGACACTAGAGGGTAAGACGCATGTCCCCTGAATTTTAAAAATTCTTTTTTTTTTTTTTTAAAGGTGGATCTCAGCATTTTCTCCAATACCCTTGGAATTGCTTGGCTTAAGGGATCTATTTGCTGGCTGGTGGTGTTAATAATTTTGACATATAAAGTAGTTCTTCGTTTATGCAATAGTTTTTGCAGCTTGTAGTGGCATGCTTTGTTGCATGTGATGAAGATCCTAGAAGGTATATTAAACAGTACTTAATTATCCGCACATAATTATGTTCTTTGAGGAATGGAAATAGTTGATAGAACCTCTCCTTCTACCTGAAAGTTATCTAAAAAAAAAAGGGAAAGCAGAATAGAAAATATGGAAAAGAGAACTAATGAGAGCCTCAGAAAGCTTGGATTTAACAAGAGGTATCATGCTTTGGCTAGGCTGGTCCAATGCTGAGTGTCATTGCAAATCTAAGCTAAATTGTTTGTTTTCACTGATACAACTCACTTTTCTCTGCTGCTACGACTTCCAAGTTGTATCTTAGTGTCTTGTGCTGCTGGATATTGAACTATTTCCTAGGGAGCATGGGAGAAATTCTGTTTTTTTCTGGACACATGGGGGAGTTGTGGGAAGGCATTTATGAGCTATCGGCATCTGAGTGATTCAGTTTGCATCCTTTCTATAAACTGAGAAGAGTACTAGCCTTCATTAACATGGCACTCGGCCTCCAGTGTTTGTCTGGATTTTAAAATAAAAACATTATGATTTTTATATGGCTGGATGAGACAGTGTCTGGTAAAGGCAGCTGTCAGGTGGTTCAGAAATGCGTATGGTAACTGGAAGTAAATAAAATCAGGTGTTTAGATAGGAACTTTGAAATATAGTTGCCCAAAAGCCTAAGACTGATGTTTACTTTTGCTTTTAAAAGGATTTAAAGGTTCAAGTTATGCCATATGGCAGAGTCAGTGAGATGAGTTACTGCTGTCTGGTGGTCCTGCTCTGGCCATGCATTCTTACCTCTCCTCCTTCACTGCCTCTTGTGTTTGATGGCATGAGAAGCCAGTTCAACTTGCTAATTTAAACAAAATAAATTAATCGTTTCCTGCCAGACATGTAACTTCCATTGGTTTGTTGTGCAGACCCAAGCCCGGTGGGGAGGAAGAGGGTAAAAAACAAAAAAAGGTGGACATCTGTATACTGCTTATACTGGTGATGCTGTCCTGTCTAACTGTACCCTGAACGTGAGTTTTCAGTAAAGGGAAATGGTCTTGACTTGACTTTATGGTAACATGTTTTTCTTTCACTGAAAACTGACTTGACCAGAAGAGAAAGCATATTTTTCACTTGAATCAGTTTTAGTGCCAGCACAAGGGAGGGATAGAAGTGGAGTGGATGAAAAAGGGGGCCAGCAGGACCTGCCCTTCTGATGGCAGTTATGGAACCACAGCCTGAATAAATTCTTCAGTGAAATTCGAGTCAGGAGGTATATGGTATATATCCTGGCTTTTAATATACTTAAGTACGAAAATGCTGAGTCTGCATGCTGTGTGCACTCGTTGGTGTCCCATGTAAAGGGAACATTTTTTAAGAGAAACAAGTTGAAGAAGTACAACTTGCTTTGATTATCTTAATTAAAATTGTAATAATAATTCTCTTAAAGATATTTATCATATGCCAGCATTTCAAGTCTGCAAATCGGTGATGACACTTGCAGTAAAAGGAGTTGTCTGGTAAGCTAGCTTGGCTGCTGAACAATTTCTGGTAGTCTGTCATTTGTGCTTTTTTTCCTACTAGCAAACTTGAGCTGAACTGTTTTCCTTTGTCATGCAAGTCTTAACCTGAGTGGTTTAATATAGACTTCACCTTTTAGAACAGCGCATGCATGATTTATCCTCTTTTGGGAAGTTAAATGTTATAATTTTTTACCATTATATATATAAACTTGATAGATGGTTTTGTTTACACTGGTAAACTTTCAGTGCTGTTTATTACCAGTCTTCTTTTTTGTGTATCAAGCTAGCTTCTATAAGGACTTCCTCCATCATCTTCTCGGATGGTAAGGTTAGTCTGACCAGCCTGTAGATTTCCAGGCCCTCCTTCTTGAATGGGGGTGACATTTGTCTTCCAGTTGTCAGGAATGCCCCTCCATCATCATAACCTTCCAAAATGGTGACAGAAAGCCTCAAAATGGCATCGACCAGCTCCCTCAGCACCCTTGGATACATCCCATCTGATCCTGTGGACTTCCGTATGTCCAGTTTGCTTAAGTATCATTTCCTCTTCTCTGGAAGATACTGCTTCACTCCCACAGACTGGGAAGGTTTTGTCTGGGGGGAGGCGAGAAAAATCTTCATAGTCTTCTCTGGGAAAATAACCATGGTGAATGAACTGAACAGCAAATCATATAGCACCGAACAGTTTTTATGTATAGCTGCTCAAGGTGTGGCAGGAGGCTTATAGGTAAAATCCCATGGGTGATACATTTCACCCTTTGCGTAAGCTTAGTTAAGAGGTGAAAATGGATGCTTCAGGCTCCCTGCCTGCCCAGTGGGATCTGTGTCTGCTCAGAACGACAACTGTAGATAACTTCTTTACACCTCTCTAAGGATGGTGAAGAGCTGTAGACCCTCATACACAATCTTTCACAGGGACCGTCACCTTGAGACATTAAGTGTGGTGCCTAATTCTGTTTAAAGCCCTTCCTTGTATTTCGTTCTAAGCCTATGAAAATAAAGCTCTGTTCCTGGAGGGGTTTTGTCTTGGGAAATGCCACATCTCGTTTAGCAAGTCTTCGGAAGACTATCTGCTCCTGTTCAAAAGCTGTCTTGTCACTCTTGGATATCTATCTCCTGAAGAGTTCCTGTCACTAGCTTAGAATTTAGACGAAGTATAACGTTGGCTTATTCTGCTAGGTTGCCTGGAAGGGCATCATGCCATGTTTGATGTTTGGTTGATGGCGACATGATACATGAAATTTGTAGAGTAGCTCCCTCAAACTATATCTACATGCGTGTGGTTCAGTGTTCCTTATGCAGGCTTCCTGATCGTGCCCTTATTTGAGAAGATCTTTGTCTTGCAGTCTCTGTTAAAAAAACCTAGTTTTTAAATGACAACAAAATAACAACAGCAGTTTGTCACAGAGGTTGAGATCTGTGTGCATGCTAGTGTAACAATTTCTTGGGGTGCGCTACTCTGTTTCTGTGATACTTCTTCCTTTCTGATGCAGAATCTTCCCATTTCAAAAACCGGAGCTGGCAGTTGTACCTGCCTTCTGTGCCTCAGTGAAGTCCTCTTTCCAGTTTAGTGAACTTTTGCCGTGGGATCCTGTAAGTTCTTGTGTTACTGAGGTTGAGTTACTTATTAAGCTACCGTTGAGAAGAAGATAATCACTTCTGATATGTCTGGTTTTATTAGAAGGAGATCGTGTCTCAGGTGCGGACTTTGAACGCTGTGGCAGTGTTGATGTCATGCCTGCTTCTGGAAGTGAAAGCAAATGTTCATCTTGAAACCTTGATTTCAAACCTGTCTCAAGTCCCTTTTTAGAGAAGCCGTGAAATAGCATGTGCTCTAGGTGATATGCAGCTGCTTTGGTTTAGCAAGAGGAGAGCAACAAGAGTGTTTCAGTGTGTTCACTATGAGAGTACTTAAAACATGAAGAGTTTTCTAAGTTTTGGAGAAAGGAAAAAGAAATAGCATTGTTTCCCCTGTGCGATCACATGAACTGTATACACTTTGGTCAAGAAAAAAGGGTTTTGCTTGTAACAGTCTCTGCTTTTGCTTACCAGCAAGAACAGTTATAAGGCTTTTTACTGTCAGTAGTCTTTTGCTGTCTTGTCACAGTTAAAAACAGTTCTTTGTGACTCAGTTGAATGCAGTGTCTCAGCTTTCCACGTGGTCGTGAGACCTGGATCAGGTGTGAAGTATTCTTGAGTCTTTAGTAAGCTGCCTGCTCTCAAACTTTTTTCTCATTGCCTGAAGCTGTCCAAAGAGTACCTTGCAATACTGAGGAGGAAAAAAATGGCCTCTAAAAGTTTAAAGAATGCGTTATTACAAGCCTCCTACCACATGAAAGTTGAAGATAATTTAACTTGTGAAAAAGTCTTGGGATGATGGAGCACGGTAGTTTACACATTGTGCGGTGTACTAGCTCCTGAGTTTTGATGAAGTTTTTTGAAGTGAGTTATTAGCATCCTATTCTAGATTTAAGTTGATTTTAAAATTAAAACTTTAGCTTATAACAGGTAATTTTCAAGCTTGTTTTATTTTATGTCAATGCTTTTGGGTCATATGCCTGAAATTGGAAGGCGTGTACCTGTCGTCAGGCTGTTGTATGCTGGGCAGTTTGATAGACAGCGGGTGGACTCAGGCTAGTCTTGTTTGGTTTGTACAAGTTCTTGGGCCATAGGAGGTGCTTCTGCTTTATTTTGTGCCGTGATGTTGGACGTGATTAGAGAAACATCAGACAGGGACAACATCCTTCATCCTCAAAATTCCTCATGCTGGTTGTGAAACTTTGGATTTGTCCTGTGTCTTATTTGGATTAGAATTCATGAGGGTTGCTTGAGTCACACATTTTATAACTGTTTAAGACACCTAAGAGGATTCTGGAAAGCTGGATGAGAGTGGACTTGTATTTTGAGACTAAGAGTGAGAGGAAATGAGATTGAAGTTTTGTTATTAGACTATTTGCAGTCAATGACAAAAAGTCAACATTTGCAGAAGCCTGCAGTGCTGTGAGCAGATTCAAATGCAGTTTCTCTGCATTACTTGAATTTAAAAGATAATGGCATTAGCATCTTGTGCACATTGCTGGTAAATGCAAGCGATGCATTTGGAAGCATTAATTATTTAGTCATCTTTCGTGGTGCTCATTAGGCTTATTGGTGGTCAGACATTCTAATCCCTTGAAAGAAACAGAGGCACTGAGAAATATGTGGTATTAATTTAATTGCATGAAATCTCTGAGAATTCTCACATTTAGGTTGGTCTGAGGTTGAACAGATTATGAGAGATCCTGCTTTTTCTTGGAGAATTAGGAATTCTGGACAAAATTGGAGATTTGACTTTCTATTTGATCTCTCAAATGCTGCACTTTCGTACTTCTTCAGGAAAAAAGAAAAAGACAATAGCCCAAGGTAGATTCTTGAAAAATCAAGCATAAATGAATAATTTCTTCCCTTCCTTAAGGAGGACACTGAGGAAGGAGGGCTTTGGAGCTAGATGAGGAGCCAGGAACAATGGTGAAGACACTTGAATACGCATAATTCAGTAAGAGCAACATATGGTGATAGAAGTAGCAAAACAGAACAGAAAATAGAAAATGGAAAGAAAAAAAATATACATTATTAAAGTAGAAACTGGTGTATAAAGTTAGTGTTGCCCAGCCTTCAGAACGTAGTAGTGAGTACTATGAACTGCGGTTCCTGCAACAGGGAAACATTGTCCACTGTTCATGAGGATGTGTTTGAAGATTGCCAGTTCAACCTGGAACGGGAAAACCAGCAACTTGCGTGTTCTGTATTCCAGTTTCATATCTTAGTGTAGGTAAGATTGTGTTTGTATAGCACAGTTTTCAACAGACAATTCAGGTTTTACGTCAGGTCTGTCTCTTCAGAAGTGAAGGGGCTGACAGTTGAATTTGTCCTTTTTGTGAAAGTTGATGTGTTACAGCTGGTAAAAATGATGATATGTTTACTGCACTCAGCTTATACTGTCACATTGCATCTCCGTGAACTAAAAAGATAGGGCTGGCTTGTTTCAGTGAAATGAAAAACATAGCTCACTGAAACACCTTCTGAAGGTCTGGAATATGCTTTACAAAAGGGGTCGTGTAGGGGAGAGTTTGTCTGGAAATTGTCACTGAACAGTGACAGTGCTGAAACATTCCTTCAGCAGCTATATTGCTGTCCCAAAACCAACTTTTTGTATAATAACACTTCAGGAGGTGGTGCTTGCTTTTGAGTGATCTGGTACACAAAGTAGCTTCTGTAATTTGTAGTTGATTTGTTCTTCAGGAACAGTTGCTCCTGTGGAGTTAGGAGATAACAGAACTGATTGTATGTTTGTTGCATAAAGCATACATGAGAATGCTGCAAGGGTTTGTTTCAAGCAGGTGAAGGTTCTACTGCTAGCCACTGATAGAAGTTGTGTATCAAGACATGCAGTTACTCCTTTGAATTTTGAAATGTTATACTTCATGTGGTATCTTTGGTGTCTTTAATGTTTAGTGCCTTGAGAAACATGACATCATTAGGGTCGTATATAACCTGGCTTTGAAACCAGAACCACTGAAATTATTTCAGTCTAGACTGTGGATTCTAGATATAGATGTCTAAATTAATTCCTTGTGATTGGATATGTTAAATAGAAACTTTAAAAACTGCTTTTTGCTGTGTATGTAAAACATGCAGTATGCACTGCCCCCACTGCAAAGACACAGTGGTTTGCTCCACAGGTTGTGGTTTGTTTTGGTTGGTTGGGGTTTTTTGTTGTTTTGGGGTTTTTTTCTTTCTATTTCTCCCCTTTATTTTCTACTGTTTGAACTTGTCTTTTTTGGTCTCTAATCACAGTTACTGAATCACTTCATCTTAATAATTCCTTCCACCACATCTGCGTTTACCTGTGGCAGGTAGATGAAATATTTTTTGTGCGTGATGTTCTAGTGCTGCTAGACTTTTCCATGTGCTAGAACATTCCATATGATATAAAATGTTGTGTTGCTAGATGGCATGATTTGCTCTGAATTTTTCTAGATATTTGGCATGTGGAATATAAACATTCTGAGCAGGTACTTCGGTGTTGTAAGTGCAGAATGAAACTGGAAGTATAATTCTTTTAAGGAACCAGAAGAAGGACGTTCAGCTATTGCATTTCTTGTGTTTGGATGAGGAGTATGTTTCTGAAATATCTCTCTGGCATGTTCTTGTCTACAAAGATGTAATTTGCGTTGTGGAGTAGTTCCGGAGTAAATGAATAGTACTTGTTTTGATTGATATTCAAGTGGAAGATGCCTTCCAAGGTCCACCTAACACATCACTGCAAGTGTGCATTCAGTCTGTGGGACCAGACCAGAATCTGGAGTGCACAAGGGAGGAAAAAGAAAGCCAAAATGTATGTAATGTGGAAGTTGGGTCCTCATCACTGACTGCCACCACAGACCTGCCATACCTAGTTGTGTACTTGCTGCCTTAGTAATTCCTCAGACATACTAAACCTTCCTTTTTTCTCTTTCCAGGCCAATATGGAAATCCTCTAAATAAGTACATTAGACATTATGAAGGATTGTCTTACGATGTGGATTTGTTACACCAAAAACACCAGCGTGCCAAAAGAGCAGTATCACACGAAGATCAGTTCTTACGCCTAGATTTTCATGCTCATGGAAGGTTAGTGATATTTTAAAAGGTATTTGTTATAAATATTTTATTTGTATGTGTGTCAGTTATAGTGAAGTGTAAATGGTGCAATATAGTCATCAAACAAATGTTATCTAGAATGTACTAACATGCAGTGCTTATAGTTTCTGTGAAGTATTTGCTCTGATGTCCAATATAAGTGTGGAATTGTTGCTTGTAATCACTCATTCACATTTCTGGTGGTAACTGTCAGTGCACTTAGAAGCTTAAACAATGGAATCATGCTGGGAACAGAAGGGTAGTTGATTCTGAGTTATAATGCCGCTTTGGCTTTTTTTTTTTTTACAAAAATTGTTCCAAACTGTCTGAGGAGATTTAATTGAGAAAAAGTAAAAGTTCAAATTGCTTTTGAAGCTATAAAATGGGCTAGAAAAGTGTTGTTTTGTGTATAATGGTGTAATCTGTTTTCTGTGCTATTGTGGAATACAGCAATTATGTTTTCCCCATGTCACCAGACTTGCTTTGCTTTTGCATTTAACATGTGATTGTAAGATCCAGTATGATAGATATTCAGTGTGAGCAACCCAAGTACAGTTTGTAGGTTTCACTTAGGAAGATATCTTTGTACTTTGGAATTGCCTGCTTTTTGTATAACCAAGGAGAAACAGGAAGAAAGTTAAAATATTTGTGTCTGTATCATTATTTCTTTGACTCCCTGCTTTGCAGCACCACTACCCTAATATAGTTGAGGAATAGCAGTGCCCTTGCTTTTCTAATTATTTCAGTTATGATTTAAGTAATTAGAACTTGATAAATAATTCAAACCTTATGCAGAAACGTAGGAGGTTTGACAGAGCAAAGGTAAAATCAGGTCCTCTGAATCTGTGTTTGGAATACTGTTTCATGAGTAAGTTTCTGTGTCAGCTTGTAATTTCTTCAGGGAATGGAGTGTTGCTCCTGGAAGTGTATGGTGAAATGACTGAATTTCAGTGCATGCTCCCAAAAGGTTAGCGTTAGGCTTGTATTTGTACAGAACTGCAACCCAAATCCTGGATTTGAAGTTCTGTGCTTAAAACCACATTTTTGCATGCAATTTTTAGTCCCTGGAATTTCATATTTGAAGAAGAGTCGTATTGCTGCTACCTGTGCTGTAGCTTCACAGGGAGTATCTAGTCTTCGCTATTAAATTGCTCTAATAAACAAGACTGCAGAGTAGAATGTTTCAGAGGCTCCTCATTGTAAACCTCTCCTCTTTTAAATTAGATCTCCAGCAAGGCTGCAAGACAGGGGAGTGTAGTTCCAGTCTAATGCTGCCGCTCTTTAGCTGCAGGCTGATGGTTGGTTTAGGCTTACCGAAGTGTGTGCTGCTGCAGAGAGCAACAGGCCTGACCACATTCCCAGCATCCTCTTTGTGCTAGCACTAGCAGTTTTAAAACCATGAAAGAATAAAATTTGGGAACTGATCCAGGTGAAAATTACTTGGCAAAAAGAAAAAAAAAATCGGTATGACTTGAAGGGGTGATAGAGGGAGGATGAAACCATTCTTTCTGGGAGCAGTCAACTTTTCAGTCCACTCGAGCGAGTTCATCTTCATTGGTAAAAATCCCATAATACTCTCCTGTAAAACAGAGTCCTTGGCTTAATCTGTGCGTTCTATCTGTATTCATAAGGTGGGCTGAAAATCCTTATTGTATGGAAGTTAATCGTAACTACGATAATGAGGTCTAAAAATATTCATCTCTTACTTCATGTATCTTAGTCACACCAGACCTTGGACAAATAGGTTGATAAAGATTTTGATAACAGCCGCTATTACTCATGAAGGAAAATGTTGGTGTTTATATATGGAATTGATTCCAAGTCCCTGTACTCTGAAGCACGAATCCATCATTAACTGAGGAGGCTGAATGGACATATACTATAAGGTCAAACCAGTTCATAATTTAGGATTTTGGTAGTTTCCTGTGACACATAACACTTCCTGACAAAGAGAAGGTAGCTGGCAGGCTGTAAATTTAGTCCACAAATTTCTGTTAATCGATGTGAGTGTTTTCTTACAAAATATTTTCATTTTTCTTTAAATATAATTAGAAAAGATCAAGTAAACTGTGTTTTACTTCATACAAGGAAACAACAGAAAAGCTGACCTAATATTTACTGCAGTTCACTGCTGGAGATGACAGATGAAGCTAGCTCGACTGCAACAGTTCCTGTGCTGTATCTCTGGTGCCAGCCTGAACGTGATAAACAGAATCTTTCCATTTCTAGAGGAAGCACCTGTTGGTCACGTGGCCAGTCAAGATGGGAAGGTGATTTGGCTGGTTATTTTTCAGCCAGATTAATTCCTCATTCAGTTCTGTATATAAGCAAACTTGCTGTAGGAAGAGAGGGTGCAGAAATAAGCAGAAGTGGTGAAAGGGAAGGTGCGTGCTACCCTTCTCAGTGGCAGTGCTGACACAGGACAGATTAGTGTTCATCAAACTGAGTTTCATTGTCCAGAAAACAGCTGGCACCTCCAAGAGTTTGATGATTGTGTAAGAAGCATCCGTTCTTCTAGTAGACTGTTTGGATTTAAGAACTGTGTTTCGTAGCACCCTTTTGTTGAAAAAGGAAAAAATAAAACTGAAATTTAAATATTATGTAACTCTACCAAGTTAAAGTGACCATTTAACCATTATTAACAGTTTAATAATGAAATAGATACTGTAATGATAGAGTTAAACCCAAAGCTATCTTTTTTTCGCACCAGACTCAGTAGTTCTACAAATGGGTGTGTAAAATTGCTGAAACTAGGGTATGGATACCTAGTAATTTTTTTGAATCACAAACTGTGTGGTTTAGATTAGTTTGTTATTGCTTTACCGGTTTTGCAAAAGGCACTCATTTCTAAAATGCTTCAAATTGGAAGGAATATGAAGTTTTAAAACAATCTTTAAGTATCATGGCTCTTCTACCTGCCAGGTTACATGGAGTGTTTGTGTCGGTTAATTTAAGGTGCCCTTTGAGTCTAGGGAAGGTTCATACAAAGATAATGAATGCACAGTGTTAATATTAACCAAGTAAGTTCCTGGTATAAAGCAGGTTTTGAACCCACTTCGCCCCCCTGCTAGTCTGAAATGTATGTTGCCTCTTTTTCAGTTCCCCATGCACGTAAACACCCTCCTAAACAGACTGACTTCTTAAATAGGTTGTTTTAGTGGTCGTCAAATAGGACTGACTGATTGGCTTCTGTGAGACTTGTGGGAATTATTTACATGAATTTTACTAAATGAATTTTTTGCAAAGTGCTCTTACTACAACTCATTTTAGGCTGTCCTGAATTTAAAAAAAGAAAAAAATAAAATCTCTTTAGTTCATACTGTAGTCTTTTCAGGTTTACTCAGTACTCTGCGACCATTCTTCGGTCATCCCCTGTCTATTGTACCTTTTAAGTTATATGCATTGACAAATAACCACCAGGCAAGAGATCTGTGGATTGGGTCTCACTTTCTACAGCCATTTTGTCAAAAAAAAAAACAAACCCAAAAAACCACCCCACCCTATATTGGTGCTTGTAGGTTAAGCAATTTTATCTTGCAGAAAATGGGGATCATGTAACTCCTTGTTACTTGGATGGTTTCTGTTATTTGAGCTATCTTATATGTCTGCAGCTATGTATATCAAGAATAATCAGTGGCAAATTGTTGAGGATGAAGGCTGCATGCGCAGTTGTGTTCTTGAATAACAAGCTTAGCAAGTCTGACTTGTGAAGGTCAGGAAAGAAATCTCTGGATGATCATGCGTGCCACCCTAGAGGTGTTAATGGAAAACAAGCTGCGGGCAGCCTGGCTGGGGTTGCTGAGTGTTGCAATGCTGTAAAGGTTGCTTTTTAGAGAAACACTTTAGAGGATGATACCCTCTGTCTGCATCTAGGTGGGTAATAGAAAGAAGGATAAACTTGGAGACCCTGTCGTGTGCCATGTCAAAGATCTGTTTTCTGTAGTGTCAGTAGCAGGACCATAGGAATTGTCAGTTGATGTTGTGTGTGTTTAATAGTAAGTGAAAACAGTGTAAAAAAAAAAAAAAATGTCCGTAAGTGTGATGGTTCTGGAGACTTAGCTTGTGAGTAGTTCAAACCCACCATGAAGTTGTTAAGCTGTTTTCTGTTTAATATAATTCAGGGTTGGAACAAGTCTGACAGTCTGTGAGAACTGAGTTTAGATTTTGGGATGCCAGTTAGAAAGAAGGGCTCAGATTCTTCTCCCCTTCCACTTGTACACCTTCTTCCATTTTTCAGAGAAGAGAGTCTTTGGTTTCTTAAGTGGGAAAAGTAAGGA
Organism: Pterocles orientalis; assembly: GCA_011057875.1. NCBI lineage: Eukaryota > Metazoa > Chordata > Aves > Pterocliformes > Pteroclidae > Pterocles > Pterocles orientalis. The sequence goes on from WKFP01014016.1 coordinate 313,831, forward strand.
TAAAAGACTTGTACCTCAGGCAGAGTAATATCTTCTAGATCCTTAATTCTCCGAGTCTCCTGAATTCTTCAGAAAAATTGATGAAGTTATGGGATTTACACCAGGAAAGAAAACTGAGAATCGTTCTCTTCCACATCGTTTTGAGAAGGGTAGTGACTAGCTTGTAGTAATTTCAAGAAGGGAGAAGAAATACTAGCTTTGAAGAAATCTAGAATAAATGTTAGGAAAACTTTTATATTGGATGAGACACTGAAATGTAGCGTCTTTGGAAGTTTCTTACTGAGAAATTAGGGTGTTGAACTGTCTTTTTTGGGGTCCCTAGCAACTATTTATTCGTTTGTGTCAGTTATGATAATTGGAGTCTCCCCACCTATCAAGTGGCCTCTTTTCATTGCAGTTAATTTCATTGACACTTGCAAGAAGTACATTAAGATGTCTCTGCTTACCCATAAAGGTGGAATTTACTTTCTCTACCGTAGGTTTCATGTAATACATGGTTTGGTGTAACTTACAATACAAGTTTGGTGATTTGTTAAAGTTATTAATTCTTGGAAGTAGAGATTAGCAGATGCACTGACTGCTAGCTGGTGTGTGTTCTTTGGTGACTCCAATACTGAAGCACATTTGTAGTGAACCGTTTCTTCTTTTTAACGGGAGAATCTGCCTTCACAAAATACATCCATACTGAAGCGATAATGTGAGCACTGGCTGGCTTGACACAAAGCCCGGGAGTCAGGGAATTGCTGAAGCTTAACCTTCCCCGTATGCCAGCCACATCTCAGAATTTCATAACCTTGTAGTAGATGCCTCTAACGCATCACCAGAGGAGAATACTCACTTTGAAGCTTTATTAACACTGTGGTAACAATGATAAGTAGAGAGATTGATTGTGGAACTCTGTTTGCGTAACAAAATAGCCAACATGAGTCACTAGAGCCCTTACCAGACTTGTGTGCAGGCGTGGCTTTTTTTCTTTGATGTTGGATTTTGCATCTTTATGTACAGTTGTTTCAAGATAGTTATGATGGCAGTGTCATAGTATTTAAAGTGCAAGTGAAGACTGAAGGTAGATTGCATATGTGCTTCAGCTGTAGTAGAGAGTAATTAGATTTAATAGACTTCATACTATGGAGCTTAATAGTTTGGGGTTTTTTGCTGTTAGCACATAGGGATACTAGCTGTCACTAGGGAAAGTCAGCTCTCTCCTTACTGTACTGTGTATACTGAGAGACTGGTCGTGGTTTTGTAGATGAAGACTGACACAGATGTAGTCAACTTGCCAGTTACTTTTTGTGTAACAAATTGGTGACTTAACTGTGATCCCTCAATGTTGTGATTGTGCAGAAAGAGAAAAATATAGGAAGAAAATAGATTGTAATGACTGAAGTTTCAACAGCTTCACTGGTCTGTATTTGCACAATATGTTTATACAAAATATAAGAGCATACCAGATGAAATTCTGAAGCAAGCTAACAGTTGTCACAGCTATGATTTCATATCATGTCAGGCATTTTAAAATACTTCAGTTATGTTGCTTGACTTTGCTGAACCAAACTTTTGTTTGGTCGCATAGCAAATGTAGTATGTCTCATAAAGATGAGCAGTAGGATTTGCATCAAAGAATGTACTGTTGGAATTTGAACAAGCTCGTTCTATGAGTTAATAACTGTGCATGTGACTCTACTAGTTTAAGTATTTTTTTGAGTTTCAGTTGAAACAGTCATTAGCTCACCTACATTTCATTTACATTATTTACATGTTGGCAGTGAAAGTAAAATAAGATGGTAGTTCTTATCTCTTCACCTTCACAGTGCTGTGAAGTACAATTGCTGCTTTCTCCCTTAAGCTGCATCTGTGTCTTCTGGAGGAATGGGAACAAGTGTACAGTCTAAATCAGCATTTTCGATTTGTGCATTTAAGTCTAACCCTATATTCTGGCTTAAATCTTGTAAATGTAGCTACTTGTAGCAGAAGCATGTAAATAATCTTGCTTAAGGAAATCCTTCTGTGGTCTAGTTCTTGTACAGTATAAACATTTTCTATAGATAAATTTTACAAGGGTCTGCAAATTGCAGGAAAATATTGGTTAGGAGTATTTTGATTAATGCTCTTGTAATTGAAGCTCCAAGCCAATTTACCGTCTTGTTTTGTTCCCATTAGGCACTTCAACCTTCGAATGAAGAGAGATACATCTCTTTTTAGTGATGACTTTAAAGTAGAAATATCAAACCAAGTAATTGATTATGATACCTCCCATATTTACACTGGACACATTTATGGTAAGTAAAACACTTGAAAATGGACTAAAGTGCAGTCATTTTAAACAGTAGTTTTTTAGTAGTACATGCAGAAGATGAATATCTGTATGATCAGGTTATCTTAATTATTGAACTTTAATAATGCATCTAAATGCATTTAAACGCCATCTGCTTTTATTCTCCTATAAGAGTCACACTTAACAAATGAGTATTTTACCTAATGGTTTTCATATCCTTAAAATTTGAAGTTCAACTCTGTTTATGAACATACTCTTCATAGAAGTCTGATGCGTTTTAAAAAAGAGAAAAGGCTGTCTGCGTTAAAATCAGGTGCTGTTCTTAGTTTAAAGGAATTTAAGGAAAATAGAGCTGCTGTCGGTATCTTTTGTATTTACTGAAATAAGGTATAAAATCGATTAAAAAGAAAGGAGACTTAAGGAATTAAAAGCAGATGAAAAGAAGGATTAAGACTTACTCTCTCTTTCTTTGTACAGTCTGTTTGGTCCTGAAAGGAATCTAACTGCTTTCTGAAGATCTCTGTTCATCATGTCCTACAGTCTTGAAGTGATTGTTTTAAATGGCAAAAAGAAATATATATGCTTAGCAATTTATCTGCCTCTAGGTAGACCGATTTACCAGTTGACTGAAGTAGGTCAGAGGGCTTTTAAGGTGTGTGGGATCTTTTGTTGCATTTTTTTTTTCTTATTTTGTGAAACTATTTCAGAAAAGCTTTTAGTTCTTTCCTTATTGCTGAGGGATGAGATTAAATGATCCACGTGAACCTACTCACTGGGTTTACTTACATTTTCCTTTAATCCTCTTTATTACTATTCTCATTGAACCCGACTTTGGACTTGTCATGAAGATCATGAACAAGGTTAGAGTAAATAAACTATTTTGCTGTTGGGTCTTGATTTCTGTTCAGATCAAGAGTCTTCTTCCAAGTACTCTTGGGAATTTCCAAAGCTTACAAGTTCAGGATGTTAATGCACAATATAATAGAATAGTCTGAAGTAAGTCTGGGATCACTTACGAATGTCTTAAAATTCAGTGTTCGTTCTCTCTTAAGAGTTGTATGGCATACCTTCAAGATACTACTTCCAAATTTCAGTACTATGCGTAGGCTTTATGAAATTCTTGGCAATTGTTAATTAGAAATTAGTACTGGTTAATGATAAAGAATACAGTTCTGATAACTTGGTAGTGTGGTTCTGAACTCTGTGGTGGAGGAGTATATAAACATTATTTTAGTGATCTTTCATCCTTTCCATGGAAAGGGCTTGTTGGGGATGCTGCGTGTTGTAGCTGTCAATGATTAAATTTTGACAGTTGTACTTTTGCAGATTGTGACTGTTTCAAATACAAATTCACTTCATCCCACATATAAACCTGACTACAGTTGTAAGCTGCTTATGCATGTCTTTAATATAGGGGGATCTTTTTTGGAAGGTTTCAAAATTCAGTGTACACTGAACTCTGATTTTTTTTTTTAATAAGTGCATGAGCAGATGTAGAAGGACAGGACTTGAATACAGGATTACATTCTGTATATGTGACAGCTTTAAAATACAGAGTTGAATTCTTCATTATATGCTTTTTAAACATGTCATTTATGCACCTGATCAGGAAGCTATTCAGCTTGGTAACTGATTTTGGGATAACTATGTGTCTTACTGTTGAACAATCTTAGTCTTAAAAATGCAGACATAAACTTTCTGCAAGAATACCTTACTGCTGTTATCCAGAGTCTTATTGCTGTATAATTTATATAGGTTTTTAGCAGTTGGAGTCTGGTGCACGATTAGGATAATTATACAAGTATCATGCTTTAGCACCGTCTGGTTAACCTTGGGTAGTGTGTATGCTTCTGAAGTTTGCACAGGACTGAAAGCTTTTAGAAAGGTATAAAAAAAACGAATGTACTTTTTCCTTTAACAGGTGAGCAGGGAAGTCTTACCCATGGGTCTGTTATTGATGGAAAGTTCGAAGGATTCATCCAGACTCACAGTGGGACCTTTTATATTGAGCCAGCAGAGAGATATATTAAGGACAGAACTCTACCGTTCCACTCTGTCATTTATCATGAAGATGATATCAGTGAGTACTTCCGTTTTGTGCTACAGATGAAATAATTTTAATTAAATTTCAAAAACTGCAAGGCATTTGTAAGCATCAAGTGAGACTTCAGCTTGTGTATGACACTGTAAATCATGCTGTCCTGAAGTGATTCGTACATAGCTATGGTGTGGAAGAGATTTATGGCAAACCAAAGGGAGTTCCTTATTCTGCCCTTTTAAGAAATCCTTAGTAGTCAGGCTTAAATGTGTAAGCGGTGTCTTTTCTACTCAGTGGATACATGTTTCTTTTGAAAATGTATTCTTAAAATGCTCTATACTGATTGTTCTTCCCGGGGAACTGCAAAATAAAGGATAAAGTTCAAGTCACTAAGTGTTTACCTACATCTAGTGAAGGTGGTACTTGTGGGAAATCAAAGCATGTGTAGGTCACAGATAACTTCAGAGAGCTCTTTAGAAGATGTGGTGGCACCTCTGTGTCCCATTTTACACAGTACCTGATGGAAGTGTACAGAGCATACTGTTTGAGTTGGAAGAGTATAGTCCCAGAAGTCTGTCTTTAGTTGTAAATGCCCAGAAGGATGAGAACATGCCATGAAATACTTTTACACCTTCAGAGCTGGTACCTCAGAGTTCTCTTGCTCTCTGTGATCAGTCTTCAGCTATAATAAAAACCATTTTTATTTGATGCTTAAGTAACTTTATGCTGAACCCTAAAAATACTGCAATAAAGTGGTGATTCCAAGTTTCAGTGCTTCCTAGTAGGTGTTGGCAGAGGGTCACTTTAAGATTACCTTTTGGTTATTGAAGCTAATGAGTTGTGTGTTGCAAGCTAACTTTATGTAGTGAGACTGAAGTCCTTAAAAATAAATTTAAACTATAACTTCATTTAAAAACTTGTCCCATGAGGTCATTATGCAAATCCTAGAAGACTTGAGTTTGGAATGTCATTTGGAATTGGATGAAGACTCCTGAGTTAGATCACTAGAAATGACTTGAACCGATGTCATGATGATGTAAATTGTTTTCAAAGTATGTCATAATGAGACTATATTGTGAAAAGAAATGTCAAAAATAGGCAGAAATATGAGGAAAACCTCTGGTTGTGATTTGGCTTTATATATTGTTAACATTTGTTGGCTTTATATTCTGTATCATTTTCTTTGCTCTGTAAGCCAGTGGAAAACACAGGGTTATTGAATAGTGCTCTCGTTACTTCTGTTGCATGAATGCAGTGAAGAGAAATTATCTTTCTCTGCAAAAAACCCAGCAAGTTTTGTTTATTTTTTCTAATGGAATAAAGCTTCTGGAATACAGCAGTATTTTACATTCAGTGGCAGTATATGTGCTGTCTTTGAGTACGTTAAAATTGCTGTGGGCCAGCAGATGTTTGTCTTTCCTGTTAACCCATTCTGTAAATATGATTACTAACCCAAAATCCAATAGAGCTTGCATAATTTTAGAGCTTCTGAATGAATGCAGTTACTGAATTTTGTGTATGTTCTGAGCTACACTTGTTTTATGTCTGACTAAATGTATGTCTTCCTGGTGCTTATAAGACCCGTATTTTAGAATAAAGTCACTTTATAGGGTGGCGTTCCATATCCTGCTTTTGATTCTGGAAGTGAAGCTGCAGCACGTGTTTGGTTTTCAGCTCTATGGAGCATTGCGGGTGGGTCTGAGAGGGCAGTTTGCCTTGCGAGCTGCTGCTGTATTACAGGGTTTGCAGCTTTAACAGAAAAGTGTTGGGGAAAAGTAATAAAAAAAAAGACAAAAGCCTCGTGTGAAGCTATAACATACTTCAGAATTCTGTTTTGTAGGTCTCACCGAACGGTTCTGTTCCCTGCTTGGTGGTGGGAATACTGGACTGCCACTTTGTGTAAAGAAGTCACTGTCTGCTTTACACAGGGTTTTACTAACCCTCTTGTAGAAAAGAGGGGAGGAGGGAAGCAAAGGGACACAAAGCAGTAGTGATTTACCTATTTTCCAGAGGGTGACACAAGCAAGAAGGTTGTCTCGTGTCCCAGTTCCTTACGCTGTACATAGTGGGTGGCTAAAAATACTCTTCACTGTTGATGTCTTATTAAAGGGAGTGGGAGCAGGATATGGTTTTTTTTAATTATTCAGGTGATGGTATGTTGGCTTACACTGTTTTTGCTCTTGAATCTAGTGTATCAAAACCATCAGTTAGAAACAAAATCAGATTATCGAGGGGATTGTCTAAGTGTATTCCAGAGAGCCACATTAAAGCAACAGTACAGGATGGCTTCCAGATCTCCAAGTGAGTGAACACTGAAAACAGCCCATCCTGGAGCTCAGTCGACGCAGCGCTATTCGAACATGTGCCGCTCCTGTTGGTGGCTGTCCATGCACAGAATCACAGGGACAGCCTGCGCTAGCCCAGCTTGTGCAGTCTGATGCACGTGCATTCTGATTGTATGGTTTAACTTTTTTCATTGGTATCCTACGTGCCTCTTGGATTTCTGTGGTCTGAAATACCTCAAGTATGCAACTGCTTCTGCTGCTTTCTGAACAGTGCTTTTGAGGCTGGATTTTTTTTGCCTTTCTTGAGACCTGTTTTTGCGTTGAACTGCAGCTCCTAATAACCCCGATGACAACTAAAACCAGGTACACTTTATGGTAGCTTTAAAAACAAGCATGCAAAACTGTTGTTATTGCTCTAATGTAAAGCTAACTCTTGTGAAGCAGTCAAACCACTAATATCTTACGCAGGACAGAAGCAATAAACATGCTCACGCTTCTAACTCAGGAGAGACTGGGGAAGAAGGAGTCTTAGCTTTAATTTGGGATATTTTTTGATCGCCCCTGTTTCAGCCTTTTGAAACAATGTGGTTTTTAGTGCTTTGCAGAAATCACAAAGCAACATATGATTAGCATCTCAATGAGTTCTTATTCAGTAGTTAAACAAAAGGTTTTTTTGTAAATGGGGATTATATTGTCAACTTTATAAGGCAGCTTTTGTCTGGTACAGTGGATGTGGTGACCAGTGGAAGGCAGCCTTCTATTCATGGCTCAAAACACAAGTTGGATGATTTTTAGTTTCTAAACCACTCTTGGTCAAACTGTTCTATAATGTAGTTCTAGCGAGATGCAAATTGCTGTTTTTTGTTTGGAAACTTTTCTTTATGGGTTAGGATTTCATTGGAACTCTATTTTATTTAAATAATATAAGTTTCAAATGTATTCCTGAGTTGTAAAATACACTGTAAACTACAAAAGTTGGTATTTCCTCAGATCAACAGTAGACAGGAAGATCCTGTTCAGACCTTCAGGAAAATAAAGGTCATTTAATTGTCTTTATGGTCTTGGAAGAACTATGCAACTGAGAACAGAAAGTAAAGTATTTTGTAACTTTGCAAAGCCTATCTGCTGAATGAACTACATTGTGAACTATGTATCATGAGAACTTGGTTTCTTCATTTTTTCATGTTGTGGTCGTTGATTTAATAACAAAGGTCTACTTGGCAGTTGTGATGGGAGGACAGTGTGACAGACTGCTTAGAATGAAATCTGTAATAAGGATTTTTTTTTTATCTGATTGAATTTAGATTTTGTTCTGACACTATTGCTTTTGCTAGTATTAGGCAAATTTCTATGGCGGTTGAAGAACTGAATTTTCATCATTTTTAATGCAAGTTTGATGTCGTGTCCATACCCCATGTGCCTAAATCCAGTATCCATTAACTAGTTGATCAAAATGCTTAATGGATCATATTATTTACTGATAAGTAGGGAAAAAACATGTGATCAGGAGTCTTTGTGGTAGGTAGTGCCTTTTTTAAAAGGATAGAAATTGATATTTTGAGCATCTGTAGTCTTATATATCAATAATGATCTGCCATCTAGCATCTAGTTAGGATAACATTGTTGTCAAAGCATGAAATGACAAGATTTTTGGGGTTTTTTTTTAGGTTTATTATTACATTCGGTCAGGATGTGCAAAAATTGAAAGTGGAAAATGGGAAGCTGGATAATACAGAAAAGAAAAATTTGTTTTGCCTGAGGATTTTCTCTCGTTAGAGAATTAATCCTGTAATTAAACTCTTTTATAGATGTGGTGGAAAGTAGGCTGCTAGTTTGTCCTCAATTCTCCATCCACGGGAAGCAGTCATTTCGTGATGAAGGCATGTGCTTTCTCTTGATCAGTTCACTGGGCTGTGGTTGGGATAGGCTGAGAAGCTCTTGATCCCAAAGAGATGAGAGAAGGCTGTAGCTCTCCAAGCATGGAAAAGCATCACAAGAGCATGGACCAGACTTCTGTGATGTGGGTTAAAGCTGTCATCTGACACCGCGTAGTTCCTGCTTAGCTCTGGAAATGGAACTGCTGCAGGGGATGGTGGAAATAGGAAGCCTCAAAAGATGGAGTAGCGCCTTCACAGTTTGGGGGTGATGCAGCATTTATCAAAAGAAAGCTTTGTATGCAACTTTCTCTGTGAGCTAGATGTGGTTCCAAAGTGAACTATTCTGTATGAACTGCTTCCTGTGTTCGGCAGGGTGGCTTCAGTCTGTCCATGGGGGATTTGTCTTTTCCAGCACGTGCAAAACCTTGGCGACTGCTGTTGCAGACTGTTTAGTGTTCAGTTCTTTATAATTTGAACTGTCATGCTTTTAAACTTGTTTCTTACTAGTTTTTTACTTTTGAAGTGAGAAATACTTGTTTGAATTGCAGGCAGTCGGTATTAAAAATGTATTAAGGGATTTCCTAGCCTCTTTGGGAAACAAGGTGTAGTGGAAAAACTGCTTATTTTGTGTGATGCACTGAGAGCGTTTATTTCTAGTATTGCTCTGTCAATTGTCATAATGCCACAGAGTATGAATAGAAGTCTGATGGTAGCAGAAAACGGCATTTTGTGCTGGTGCAAAATATGCCATGCAGTCATGTTTCCAGTGAATTTCTGTGGATTCCTGCAGTTAGCACCTGCAGGAGTAGCTCCAAAGCCACCATGGTTTTATGTAGACAAAGTGTGCTGATGGTGAGGCAGTTCTCTCTGTTACTCCTGCCCTTCTGTAAGGTGCTTTTATCACAGAGATAAGCGCTCAGTAGCGTGCAGTTGGGTAGTGGGTAATGAGAATTTTAGATTAAATACAGTAGAATTTTTTTAACACTATGGTGAGAGGAAAAAAGATGGTGGAGATGGTGAAGGGAAGGATCATATCTATAATCCTTTGCTCTTAACTCCAGTTGTAGCAACGCTAGTGTTCCATTACAATGCTCATCAAACGAGTGAGGTGGCTTCCAGTAAGAGCGTTGGGTTTTTTTCTCTCTCTTCATTCTTCTGGTACTGTTGTCGGGCTAATAATCCTGGGAGAAGTATCATGAGACAGCAGTTCAAAAATGGTATTTATCTGGTGTTAGAAATTGAAATGTGGAGAACTAGTATGCAGAAAATCATGACATAAACTTGCAGGGTTCAAATAACAGTAATTCATGAACATTTCTATAAAACAGTGAAAGGAATATACCAGTTCCTTCAGAAGTCTAGGATGTTTTCAAAAACCCAAGTGTTGCATATTCCTTGTAGCTGCCTCTCAAAAGGTGTTTTCTCTTTAATTTAAAGAAACAACCATATTAGAATCCAAACAAGTTGCCTCCCACACAGTATCAAGATTTTTCTAATAATCTCATTGGCAAACTTTAGTCAAAACAGAGTGGACACAAAGATGACCAAAGAAAAAGTAATTTTGTTGTATGTTGGAGCAACTTCTCTAAAATTCAGACTGGAAATAAGTGTTGAAATGCAATACTGTACTTGGATACCTTTACAGGAGATGAAATTAATTTTCCAGCGAGATAATGAGTAACTGTTTACACCCAAATATAATCTTTCTATAATTCTTAGGCTGAAACTTTGCTAAGAAGTGTGTGTATTAAATCTGGTTCCTTCCCACCAAGGGAGGTATACAATTGCAGTAAAATACTTTGTAGCCAGAAAAGGACTCAATTTGAAAAATAGTGATGTTAACTATTTTTAAATTAGCCTCATTTGTCATTTAACTGGTTTAAAAAAAAAGTGTTTAACGTCAACTCTTTAAATACTTGTGTAAATATGTGTGATTGAGAAGAATGAAGGCTGGAAGACTGCTGTTGTTTCTTGATCAGTCCGTTTTAAGCTTGTTGGAGTGGTCACTGAATCCAGTCTTCAGGTATTTTGGAGCATAAACACACATTAAATGGTTTGGGTTTTTTCAGAACTCAACTTTAGCTCTATGCCAAGGATATGTTTTTTTTTTTTTTTAATTCCTGTTTGCTATTTAATTTTCCCCGGCTTTTAAAGATTGAAATCTGAAGCAAGTTGGGCTTGTGTATTGGAATAGTTGAGCAGTATCCTACAGTATGACTGTGGGAGGCAAGTCTGAGAATCAGAGACAATTAGAAGCAACTGTCAGGTGAAACCCTACCAGAGTGCATGCTCCAAGAGTGCTTCTACTGTGCCCCAACTGCTAACAGGCTTTGACTCCCCAGAACCAGACTAGAGCTAGTACAGGGTAAATCCCCTAAAATTCATATCACGTGAGCATCTGGTCCTTGGTGCCAGCTCTTAGGCTTTATAAATCCACTCTATTACTCTGTGATTCTTACTCTTCACACTTCCTTGGAGAAAAAAAAACCAAGCAAACCCACCAAATAAACAAAAATTAAAAAACAACCCACCAAAAACTTCCAAGAAAACAACAAACCTTGGTAAAGTTTACACATCTCTGACAGAGCGTGCACTTTGAGATGAAGGCAAAACAGGGGTTTGCTCTGCAGGAACTGGTTCCTTAAGTATTTACATGTGTGACTTCCATCATCTGTACTCCATTGTCTCGTACTGGGGCACCAACTTATCGTGGGATCCAGTCTGCAGAGAGTCTGAAGGGGCAAGACCTCTTCCCTTCAGCACTTCTCATCTCCAGTGGAAGCTTCTGCAAGTGCAGGTTGCTTACAAATCTCCAGTAGGTACTAAGTCCAAGCCTCCCCAGATGTGTCTGAAGCACACTCGCATGTGCAATGATACCTGCTATGGCAAGTATTGAAACAATTACCCTTGTGAGCAGCCAACGTGTGATATTCTCCGTGAGCTGGTTTGGATGTCCATATTTAACTGATGTGCACCTGGATAGTACTCTACAGTTTTGTTTTAAAAATTTAAAACAGTCTGTACTAAGGAGGTGATGAAAATATTTCTTTTCAGTCTCGTTTTACTTTGTAGGTTTGAAATATATCTGTCAATTGTGTAGTCGAATTCAGTAAGTTTTAAGTCTACCCACGCACGTAAATACGTACACACACTGATCTCTTATCCTTAATTGTGTTGTTTATTTTCCAGAATGGAAATTGTACATTTCACCTTGTCAGTAAAATTGCTTGCCAAGTCACAATTCTAAAATTGTAGAGTTGAGTTTGAAACAAAGGATTATTAGAGTTTCAGTTCTTATGTATTGGTAGTTAAATTAAATATAAAAAATTTCAAAAAATCCATGGAAGATTAATAAGGTGAGTCCTGTAAGGATGTTAGCGAGGTTTCTTAGTTTACCGAGTAGAATAAAAAAACGTGTTTCTTATACAAGCCGTCTCTAGTATACTTGACCTCCAATAATTTTCCACTGTGAGTTCATTTTTTAAGGCTGCTGTTAATTCAAGCTAATCGGTATAGATGTGTAAATAATAGCTCTCGTTCTTATGTTAGACATTGCTTACATATGTTCTTTTACTGTCTGTAAGAAAACAATGTTAAGAAGCGTCTGTTTTGTTCTATTTGTAAAATAAGAATGTATCCTAGTAGAAATGTTTAATAAAAAAAGGACAGCGGCATAAAGGTTGGATCTTAGAATGCTTCCCACAAACCACACGAGCGGTATTGGACACAAAGTGAATAAGTTGCAGCGATACAACCGTATTTTGTACTTAGAATTTGACAACTCAACCTGGCCGTCTTCTTTTTAGAATATCCACATAAATATGGACCACAAGGAGGTTGTGCAGATCATTCAGTGTTTGAAAGAATGAAGAAATACCAGATGACTGGTATAGAAGAACCAACAACAGAGGTACAACACAGGCTCATGGATTATGTAGATTAGAAATTGGTGTAATCGCTTCCTGTTTCTTGTATGTTGTCTCTTTTACCTTTGGTCTGTCATCATCCCTCAACGTCGTGAGGTACTTAAATTATTGCACGAAGTTTCTTATTAACATAACTTTTCTAAACTCTTTCTCATTGCTTCTGCAGCATAGATGTGCTAGCTCATAGTTTTAATGGCTCCTACGTGATCTCAAATTTTTCAGCAATTGGAATTTTAGCGGGGTGTGGAAATCCAGCTGCAGATGAGGAATATACTTTATTGCAGTTGAGGAGAAAGTTTCAAGATTCTTTTATCTCTAATTTATTGGTCCTTAAAGAGTAATAACTTCTGGATTTTCAAGTTGCGTTAGTGTAACATGTAATATCTGAGTGTTTTCAGCGGTAATGAAGTGATATGAGTGGGAGGGTGCTACTGGCAATATTGAAAGGAGGAAGGGGTTACAGCACGCTGCAGAGTGCCTGTAGTAGGAGGTGAGTGGTCTATGGAAGGGACTTGGCTACCTCTTTAGAGTTCTGCAAGGTGTTTTTTTTTCCTTCAGGTTTGCACCACTTGTCCTGAGATTAGATTTCTTTTTTCAACACTTTCCAACAGTAAATTATTTAGTTTCTCTTAGTGTTAACTACGTTCTGAGCTGTTTAAAGTTTTGGCATCATTTTGTGGTGCCAGTTAAGTATATGCCAACAAAACTCTGCAATATGACTTGGAAATAGCATCAGCAGCTTAAAGTTTCTTTACATTGTGACTCCAGAAGTTATCAACAGTATTGCACGATTCAGCTCTGGTAACAATAACATGCTTTGCCAAAAATTTACTTGTAAAACTTCATGCAGAGGATGGGCCGTCAACCATTGAATACCATCAGACAAATGTGTTAGCAGGTACTGCTCTGACTCATGAGCATTATTTTAACTCCGTGCTCAGTGTACCATTGTTCCATGCTGGAGCGCTTCGGTATTTCTGTTTGCAGAGGTTACTGACTACAGTAATTACAATGTGAAATAACCTGTATTAGGGAGGGCACATTTAAGTCCCATAGTGCTGGTTGTTTTTTCTGATCTAGGAACTGTTTGTTCATCTTAGAAAAGGATTGTGAGAAAGTTGTTTTTTTTTTTTTTTTTTTTTAATTCATGCGATCTCTGGAATTTTTCTATTTCACATTGACTGCCTTTTATAATATAAAATGAAATGCACAGAAGGGTTTGACTGAGACATCATTAAAAATAGATGGCATACTCGAAAACTGGCTGCAACGTACTTAGTTTAATTCCAGATTCATGAGACTTTGTGAGTTAAAGAAAAAGAATTAAAATATATTTGTATTAGTAGAGTATGTTTAGAAAAATCCGTTGCTATTTTTAGGTAATCTAGTGAAGCATGTAAATCCACAAAATTAATATATTTCCTGTGTATATGTAGAAGCCTTTTGAAGAGCCTAAGAACAATGGTCCACAGCTTTTAAGAAAAAAACGTGCCACACAGGCTGAAAAAAATACATGTCAGCTGTATATTCAGACTGATCATCTGTTCTACAAGCATTATGGAACAAGGGAGGCTGTAATTGCACAGGTATTTCGAATCCCTTTGTTTTAAAGGATCTGCTTTTTATTTCTGATAAATTTCATGTAATTTCATTGTGTATTATTGCTTATTTACTTCAGAAGGTCTTGTTTCATTTGTTACAGTGGTCTTCATATTATTGAAAGAGCTCTTTTTATTTTGCTGGGACAGTCTTGGGCACTTGTGCTTCCTTTCGTTAGTGATGGCAGCTGGGGTTTGTTTAGCACTTCTGAGTAAGACTTGCAGTCTAACTTTTTTCAATTCTTACTCAGTAAAATAATACTTCCTAAAGAGTTCTGTTGTGTTTGACCTGCCGAGCCTGTGTGTTAACACTCGCATAGCCTTCCATCTGAAACTTGAGTTCAAAACACTGTGGGCTGATGATGCTGAGATCTGTTCCTGTACTGTCTGATACAGCAGAAGGGTTAAAAAGCCGTGGCGGGCGCTTCTCGTTTGTCAATATGCTATGACTGGAAAAGGTTTGGGAGTTTTATTTTGCTGAGCTTTTGCTAAAAATGTAACTAGCGTGTTAGCACACTTCTCTTGAAGTCTGAGGTTTCACTGCCACTTGCAAATCTGACTTTTACTATTTATTCGGCACGCTGTACATACACAATTCAGTGTAAGTAACACTTTCCTGTGCTTTGAAGTCACCTTCAAAATCAGGTTTTCAATGAGTTGGAATTTCTATGTGCTTTTGGAAAAGGTAAATGACCAATTTTTTTCACATTTGTGTTCTACTGGAAATGAAAGAATTAATGCTGTAGCGAGTAAATTTTTTCTCAAAAAAATAAATAGTGCTTTGAATACAATATTATGTACAGTGCTATCTTATCGTAGCGATGAACTGAATTAATATCACAAACAGTTATCTGAATAGTTAATAGAATTATGTGTTTTAAAAAAAAAGCTAACACCAAAATACTTTGCTGTTATCTGGCATGGTGGCAATGCAGATACTAGGTTATGGAGTGATTTATTTCCATTATTTGCCATCGGCATTTGAACAAAAAGGCCTGTTAAGAGTTCATATGGCACAATATCTTATGTGTGAAAAGCATAGGCATTGCAGTTGTTGCTGTTTAACATTAGCTGGGGTGTAGTGCATACATCTTGGAACTGTATATACTTTTGCTTTTGACAGATATCCAGCCATGTTAAAGCGATTGACACAATTTACCAGTCAACAGATTTCTCAGGAATCCGTAACATCAGCTTCATGGTGAAACGAATAAGAGTAAGTTGTATTGGAAATACTTTTAACATGACTGACGTTGCTTGGAGGCTGTATTTTTTCCAGTAATCCTGTTGCAGTTCACTTTAACTATTTATTGTCAGAAATTTCATAACAAGCATCTCTGGTAAATGGTTCCTTAACTCATTTATTTTGTTTGGTTTTAGTGCTTATTGTCAAAAGCCTGCTACTTCTGTTATTAAGCTGTAGTCAGTTTTTACAGGAATCCATTTCTTATGTTATAGCAGTGTTGACTGTGGGGCAAGTAGACTGTATTGCTCCCCAGGAACTTTAATACTGAAACAGATAGTAACTATCCAGATTAAAAGTTCCTTCTATATTTATCCTCTTAAATCATCAGTTTTCAACTTTTGGGTACTGATGGAAAGGAAAAAGAAAGAAATAAGAGTGGGGATTAACTACACAAATGCAATTCTTTACTGTAGAACTTGGTTTTCTGAATATTGGGTTGGTAATTTGTCATGGCCTGTAAATCTTTAGCAACATCTTCAGCTGCTTAACATAAGAAGGGATTGACAACAGCAAGCCTCTTAGCTGATATTCGCAAGTCAATTGGAAATGTATCGTGTCTTACAGTTTGTCTCAATTTACTTTTAGATTAACACAACTGTAGATGAGAAGGACTCTTCCAATCCCTTCAGGTTTCCTAACATTGGTGTGGAAAAGTTTCTGGAACTGAACTCGGAACAGAATCATGATGATTATTGCTTGGCCTATGTGTTTACAGACCGGGATTTTGATGATGGAGTACTTGGTCTGGCTTGGGTTGGAGCCCCTTCAGGTAATTATATCCAAACTTTCAGTACTTCGAGATAAAGAATTGTAGGTAAGTAGGTAGGTACAAAGAAGAAATGTATGCCATTTAAATTGACAGCAAATAGACAAAAAAATCTCATAACCAACTTTTCACAATTTTGGTTAGGAATGGTTTGATGGGTTTTTTAATATAAACAGCATATCGTGTGTTACTTCACTTAGTTTTGCTGTCTTCCTGATGAGTAAGGTGTGAACAATAAAGAAAAACATTTCTTTTGTTAGCTGAAGGTGGTATTACTTAGATGGCTTTTTATTTGACAGGTCTGAGTGTCCAGTAAAGTGACAGAAGAAACAAGTATTTCTGCTGTGTATAAACAGAGCTTACAATTTTGCGGTTTGAATTTTGCAGTAGAATTACACTGCAGAATCCTTAAGTTTTCTAGGTAGTATTGGAAATTGTTGGGTTTTTTGGTTTGTTTTTGGGTTTTTTTTTTAAATAAAGTAAAATAAGTGAGATTCTGTTCTGAGAGATACCAGAATAATAATTGTGTGGCTCTTCTTGAAATGCTTCTCATTAGTTTCAATCTAGTCTCTTGATGTGGAACATCAAGCAATGGTCTTAAAGTGTGCAGCATCTCAAAACATTTTTCCTGGATGTATTAGTTTTATAAAATGATGTATTTGAAAGTTGTTAGTCTTTAAATTTGAGTAAATACAAATTCTTTAATTATAGCTCAGCACAAATTCCAAATTGTGGAAACTTTCACAGAAATCAAAATCAGAAATTGGGAAGGAACAGTCTTCCTCTGTTTATTTTTTGAATTATTTCTATAAAATAAGGGATTAGTCTGAAGAACAAGTTCTATGAGACTTCTCAAGAGACTGAATCCTTTTGTGAGGACATTATCAAGAGCTTTTACAGAAATTTGAGTAATTGTGGAAGAAATGTTAAACCATTCAGCAGATGTTTGTTGTAGAATGCTGGAGCTATGTGGAAAACTGTCATGGTATGACAGTCTCTCAGACTTGGATTTTAGGAGGTGAAAATGCTGAAATAAGCGAGTTAACAGATCAGTGGACCTATGAGTGTAGTGTGTGTGGACTAACCTTAGTGTCTGTGGAAGAACCCTAGGAAAAATAACACACAGGTGGTCTATGGAAATAAGAAATGGGGTCTGTGACGACTAGTCTGGTGTAGAGACTGAGCAAGCCCAGGGAGAATTGGGATGTGCATTCCATAAACGCTGCTTCCAAAACTAAATTTGCGAAAAATTGTTACTTCAAGAAATTTTTATCTTTAACATATATATTGACGTAGGTTAAATGGGATCTTTCACTATATATTAATTTTTACTTTAGAAAGCAAAGAAACTCTTCTGTAGAGGTTTTTTAGATACCATTTATGTTAGCAATGGAATAGCTGAGTTTTAGAACATTGATAATGCCTCACTACAAACTCAAGTTATGGAAAAATTAGGTGACATGAAAGCCACAATTTTTACAACAAGTGTAATGTACTTGATTGTTGACCTTCTAAATATGGGTCTGATGAGCCCTCACATAAAAAGCATTTTCAGCTTTAGTTTGTACAGTGGAAAAATGAGTCACTTTTGCTGACAAGGATATATAGCTGCTCTTGGGCATTTTGTATAAATGCTCTGGCTGTGACAGAGGATCTCCTGTGATTTTGCTGTGGCTTTTTTTCACTTAGTGAAATGCAAATAGGATGTAGATTGAGGCTGCCTGTGTTGAACATTGCACCCTGCTAGTCTTGTATGACAGCGAGGATGAAATCGGGGCTCCTCCGTGCAGTGAAAGGCCAAAGTAGCTCGCTCTTAATAGCTATTCTAGACCAGCTAAACTTCTTGTGGGAATGTATCCGTTCAATGCTGAGGTCATTAGTGTGAATAAACCTAATCTACTTTTAAAGTTGTGTTAATATTCATTGCACAGAAGAACTCTTAGTCCCTCAGTCTGTAAGTGTCCACTGAGGAGCAAAGCTCTTGTTCTAAATATCCCTAGAAAAGTGACACAGTACTTGTCTTAAATGACTAACCGTTGTACTTTTTTCTAAATGCAGGGAGCTCTGGTGGAATATGTGAAAAGAGCAAACTGTATTCTGATGGTAAGAAGAAGTCTTTGAACACTGGAATCATCACTGTTCAGAACTATGGCTCTCATGTTCCTCCCAAAGTTTCTCACATTACTTTCGCTCATGAAGTTGGGCATAACTTTGGTTCACCTGTGAGTATTACTGTTGATCTGTTAACTTGCTTTCGACCGTTTTGGAAGGCGTGATTTCCAAATGAAGTTTTAACTCCTTATAAACAAGGGAGACATGATCATGACTGCCCATGGTAAGCAAACAAAAAGCAGATTGTCAAACCAGGCCCTTTTGTGAGTATTTGACAACACTGATGCAGCAGTGGCTTTTGGGAATTATTTCCACTAGTTCAATCTCTTACAAAGGGACTAAATTAATATTCCCTCAAAACATGCCTGTTTTTTATTGAAGACTAGGGTCTCGCACATCTTTTAAATGTATTTTTATTTATCCTACAGAGGAGGAAGAATCAGTGCAAAATTAATTAAGATGGCACTTTATTCAACAAGTGGAGACAGAACTGGCTCTTTTTTTTAATGTTTAATTATTTATGTTTACAAGTTTACCCAAGAAAGCTGCGGAGAGGATTACCAAGAGCAATATTTTAGAGCAGAATTGTCTCCCAGTTAATTAGGGAGATGATTTGTCTGCGGCAAGCTGAAAGCATGAAGCTTTTGGTTTTGCTGGAGATGAGAACAAAGTTTTCTGATTTGTTCTTTTTATTTTTATTTTTAAACTTAATTATGTAGGCTTGCTACTCTTGGAAGTAAAATGAAATCCAGATATGACATCTTCCAAAACAGATGTTCATGTGTGAATACGTTCTTTATGTGCCTCAAGAAAATCCTTAATACCACTGATCTGAGTGGGAATGAGCCTTCCAAGTATAACTGAAAGTATAAGCACACAAAACTGAAATTAGTCGCACTGAGTGTAACATCTTTTGGATCAGCCTGGAAGATGGTTCTTTTAATTTTACTCTGAGTTGCGTTTGATCCAGGGAAAAAATGTGAAAGTACATGTTTGATTCTCCCAAACTATAATAAATGATACGATTCTTACAACTATGTTGAAAATTTTAAAGCTTGCCTACTTCTTCTGGAGACATAGGTTGTATCTCTGGAGAGTTGGATGCGTCAGAACAGCATTGGTGTTCCTCTTACAGTTAACACCTTAGTATGTTGTCGATCTGCTATTTGGTAGTATGCCCACCTGTGATGCATTTCATTCCTCGTGCTGGATGTTGGATAGATGTGGGCTTCTGCTCTGTTCTGAAGGTCTCTTGCACCACCCTCAAAACCAGCAAAAAGAATGGACTGCTGTTTCAGTTCACTCCTCCTGCTTTTATTCCTCAGAATACTTCCTAACCTTTTGTGATCATAACACCACTCTTTGTAGAAGATGGCAACTTTTTTGAGTCTGTATTCATTCCAGGACATGCACTTGGGGTACACATGAGCAAGAATGCAAATAAGCTGAAACTTCAGAAATTAGACACTTGCTACTGCTGTCTGGTTAAAAAAAAACCAAAAACCCGACTAAACAAAAAACCCCCAAAACAAACCCACAACAACACAAGAAGCCCAAAACCAAACCTTTGTTTTCTTGTATACTTTCTGTTCCAAGAAACCTTAGAGTATAAGATGGTGTTTTGTTTTTATGAGTGTTTATTCTCACTGTGTTAAGGTTAGCAAGTCAGGTTAC
>WKFP01014016.1:339946-382187 GCA_011057875.1 Pterocles orientalis
GCAGTGGCTTTTGGGAATTATTTCCACTAGTTCAATCTCTTACAAAGGGACTAAATTAATATTCCCTCAAAACATGCCTGTTTTTTATTGAAGACTAGGGTCTCGCACATCTTTTAAATGTATTTTCATTTATCCTACAGAGGAGGAAGAATCAGTGCAAAATTAATTAAGATGGCACTTTATTCAACAAGTGAAGACAGAACTGGCTCTTTTTTTTTAATGTTTAATTATTTATGTTTACAAGTTTACCCAAGAAAGCTGCGGAAAGGATTACCAAGAGCAATATTTTAGAGCAGAATTGTCTCCCAGTTAATTAGGGAGATGATTTGTCTGCGGCAAGCTGAAAGCATGAAGCTTTTGGTTTTGCTGGAGATGAGAACAAAGTTTTCTGATTTGTTCTTTTTATTTTTATTTTTAAACTTAATTATGTAGGCTTGCTACTCTTGGAAGTAAAATGAAATCCAGATATGACAGGAATTATGAGTTCTTCCAAAACAGATGTTCATGTGTGAATACGTTCTTTATGTGCCTCAAGAAAATCCTTAATACTGCTGATCTGAGTGGGAATGAGCCTTCCAAGTATAACTGAAAATATAAGCACACAAAACTGAAATTAGTCGCACTGAGTGTAACATCTTTTGGATCAGCCTGGAAGATGGTTCTTTTAATTTTACTCTGAGTTGCGTTTGATCCAGGGAAAAAATGTGAAAGTACATGTTTGATTCTCCCAAACTATAATAAATGATACGATTCTTACAACTATGTTGAAAATTTTAAAGCTTGCCTACTTCTTCTGGAGACATAGGTTGTATTTCTGGAGTGTTGGATGCGTCAGAACAGCATTGGTGTTCCTCTTACAGTTAACACCTTAGTATGTTGTCGATCTGCTATTCGGTAGTATGCCCACCTGTGATGCATTTCATTCCTCGTGCTGGATGTTGGATAGATGTGGGCACTGGCTGACAGATGGGCTTCTGCTCTGTTCTGAAGGTCTCTTGCACCACCCTCAAAACCAGCAAAAAGAATGGACTGCTGTTTCAGTTCACTCCTCCTGCTTTTATTCCTCAGAATACTTCCTACCCTTTTGTGATCATAACACCACTCTTTGTAGAAGATGGCAACTTTTTTGAGTCTGTATTCATTCCAGGACATGCACTTGGGGTACACATGAGCAAGAATGCAAATAAGCTGAAACTTCAGAAATTAGACACTTGCTACTGCTGTCTGGTTAAAAAAAAACCAAAAACCCGACTAAACAAAAAACCCCCAAAACAAACCCACAACAACACAAGAAGCCCAAAACCAAACCTTTGTTTTCTTGTATACTTTCTGTTCCAAGAAACCTTAGAGTATAAGATGGTGTTTTGTTTTTATGAGTGTTTATTCTCACTGTGTTAAGGTTAGCAAGTCAGGTTACATGTGCACATGTATGAAAAGATAGCAAAAAATGAGAGAGGCTGTTGTGATAGAAAGTAGTTTTAAAATATTTGTTTTGCAGCATGATTCTGGAATGGAGTGCACTCCAGGAGAGTCCAAGAACTTGGGACAGAAAGAAAATGGCAATTATATCATGTATGCAAGAGCTACCTCTGGGGACAAACTTAACAACAACAAGTTCTCTATCTGTAGCATTCGAAATATCAGCCAAGTTCTTGAGAAAAAGAGAAATAATTGTTTTGTTGGTATGTATCCAGTCACCCTGTAAGCAGAACAGCTAAGCTATTACTATTATGCTTAATCAACAATTTATTAATTTTTATTTTATTTTTGTCTTACTCATTTTTTTTCTTTTGAAAGATTCTGTAAGTCAATAACTTAATTTGAGATCTGTAGTACTATGTCAAGTTCTGGGCTCTTCCCTCCAGGAAAGACATGGACATACTGGAGTGGGTCCAGCAAAGGGCCACAAAGATTATTAAGGGAGTGAAGCATCTGATACATATGAGGAGAGGCTTCAGAGCTGAGACTATTCAGTCTGGAGAAGGGAAGTAGAGTAGGTTTCTGTTTTGGAGTGTTGGCAGTAGTTCATCCCAGTACTGTCGTCCGCTTTTGCCTTAAGCTGCTCAGACTCTGTTAAAGGAGAAGGAGTGCAAGAAAGGATGCTGCTCTGTTGGAGGCTTAGCAGAGGACTTCCTCTTATCACTGCTGATTTCCTGTCCACACAAGAAACTCCCTGTTGTCAGCAGAAACCTTTTACTCAGACGTTTGAAATTCTGTGAGTTGTAGGAATGACTAAGCTGGGTGGCAAGCAAATGGTGCAAGTTGACTTGAGCCCTAGTCTAAAATCCATCTTGGCCAGACATTTTCAATCACAGCTGGCTGAATGCTCTTTCAAGTCGATGTTAACATTTCTGAGTCTATTTGCATGTTCGTTGTGTTGATGTGTACATACATATCCTGGCATTTTTCAGAGTCTGGTCAGCCCATCTGCGGTAACGGACTGGTTGAACAGGGAGAGCAGTGTGATTGTGGATACAGTGACCAGTGTAAAGATGAATGCTGTTACGATGCGAACCAACCAGAAGATAAAAAATGCAAGTTAAAACCAGGCAAATACTGCAGGTATTGTGCACATTGGTTACAGTACAGTTTAATTTGGGGGATCTATTGGTAGCTAGAATTGGTATTTTAGAATCTGAATGTATTTACCTGTGTTATTCTTAAAGTACTTATTTTCTTTACAATGCCTTATACAGTGAGTGAGAAGTTCATAAGAACAATTACCCTGTGCATTTCTTGGTGCTAATTGTCGCTTACTTTCCGTTAGATGGCTGTTCTCTAGCTTTTGAGAAAACATAATACGGCACTGGGTTGTGTCAATGCTAACATATCGTAATACTCAGTGCAGACAAGTATGTGTTGAAACTGTTATCTTTATCGGAAATGTGCAGAAGTCTTGTAAAAACTGTACCATTCGGAAGAACACGACCGGGATGCTGTTTTTACAATAGGTACAGGAAGGTATTAATGGCCCAAAGGATAATGGAGGGGATTATGAAATTGGATCCTGTCCTAGTGACGTTTCTACAGCATTGCCTAACTGGAAGATGGCTGAAGGACATAGTTGATTGATTTTTTTTTTTAATTATTTTTAAATGCTTGTCTTATAAATTAAACTGTGTTTTTAAGTCACCTTGTATCTTGGCAGTGTTGTGTACACAGCAATTTATAAGAGGAACTTTTAAAGATCCTAGGATTTACTTCACTGCAAGTCAACTTCCATCTTGTAGTTCCATGACTTACGAAAAAGGTTAAATTTTTACCTCATCTGAAAACCTAAGTGGATCTTTTTCACATGAAAGATGTGAGCTTTTGTTCCTCTCTCAAGACAGACATAAATCTAACATCTGGTTAGACTCTTAGCCAAAGATGATGAGAAAATTACTATCATTTTTGAGTCTAAACCAGCTCAGCTTTTTAATACAACATGCACAATTTTGTTCTAATTAAACTTTCCTGCCCTAAAAATGCTTTTTGTCATCCTGGGAGTGGAAATTGAAGTAGCTTGTATTATTAAAATGTATTTGACAGTGTAGTCATGGTAGAAGGACCATTTCCTGTGAATTCATAGTTGCAATAATTTTGCATATCTTACCCACGCCCTTGCAAATTCTTATTATTTCTGCCAAAATAAAGGCCTTACATTGTTTTTGTTTTATGTTGCCCTGTGGTGAGGAGCTAGTGGCCAGCACCACCTCCCTTTGCTCTCGTCTTCAGCTGACTGGAGGCTAGTTTTATGCCCTGCTGGGACAGTCTTCAATATGAATTGTTTTAGGATTCCCTTTCTTCCCGTTCTGTTAAGTTTGAAAATATTGCTATACAAAGAGGTCAAAAAAAAGCTTCAGAAAGAGAAGTTATGCGTGGTGCTGTTTCAACAGATAAACTAGTGTGATATACTGGTGTACGTACCCTCAGGGGCTCCGATGCTTGTTCTGGGACAGAAAGGACCCAGGTGTTTTGGGGGAACCAGTGAACCTATACAGCTGCTTTAACAAATCTTCCCTTCCCCCCGGTTGTTTGTACACTGATAGTGATTTCTGAAATAAAATCTGATGTCTCCTGCCCTTTTCTTGCTCATTTAAAGAATGTAAGTGGTATGGCTGCAGAAAGTAGAAAAAAAATTCTTAGAGATGTTCATCAGTGACAGATAAGCCTTGACTGACTTGTTACATTGGCACTGATACTATCAAATTAATCCATTGTTCCTGAATTAATTTTGCCAACTTGCTAATTGTATGCTTTATATATATGAACTTTGAAATGCTGCTGTTTTCTGTATATTTTGATTTCAAATGTGCTTGTACTGTTTATCCGATAATAATGCAAGCAGTTGAATTGGTTACTACAAAGACCAAGAAATCTGTATTCAGTGCAGTAACCTTTTGTTACCTTAAGGGACAGAAAAAATTATTTCAATTCACATTTTACGTAGCACAAACTAGAAATAGGTTGTGTGTTTGGGTAGTGCTTCTGGAATTGTTCGTGCTTGTTCTTTACACCCTGTTTTGTGTTTGTTTCTAGCCCTAGTCAAGGCCCCTGCTGTACTGCGCAGTGTAATTTCAAACTGAGGACTGATAAGTGTCGAAATGATTCTGACTGTGCGAAGGAAGGAATGTGTAATGGTGTCAGTGCTCTCTGTCCAGCGTCTGAGGCCAAACCCAACTTCACAGACTGCAACAGGCACACGCAAGTTTGCATCAATGGGGTGTGTTTTTTTACAGTCACGTGCAACTGCAGTCGTTTAGTGCAAGGCGCTGTATCATGAAATGATATTGTTTCAGTGCTTCGTGGAGAAGAGTAGACGATTAATCACTTTTTCAGTAAAAACGCTTAATTTATGGCTTTCAATCAAAATAATCGTAAAGGTACACCAAATATTAAGAAGCCGGTAAAAAACATCAAGCTAGCTTTACTACTTGAGAAAGTTCAAGTTAAAGGTTTGGGGGTTGTTGTTGTTGTTTTTTTTTTTTTTTTTGAAAAAGTGGCAATACCAGTGTGTTTTATTTCCTGGTTACATCTTCTCGTTTTTCTTCAGTCTTAGTCAAGTAATTTTGTTGCTTTAGAAAATTACATATGCTATCAATATGTGTTGAATTTGCTTTAATGAAAATATATGGTTCTTCTGCCCTTGTGTGGGTAACGCAGATGTGCAGCCGTATAGGATGACTCTGAACTGCCGTTAGTTTCCTGGGTTAAAGAGTCCATGGCAGTTGCATGAAATATTGGTGGAAAGTCTCTTAGAAATTGATCTATGCTTACTTGGAAACAGAAACAAGCAAAAGTCATGCTCTTAAAGAGCTGTAACTTGTGTTGCTCTAAGTCTCTGTTTCCTGCCATCCACGTTTTTAACCAAACGATACTGCTTGTAATAATTTTTCCACTGATTTAGCATCATCTTAAATATGGAGGAGTTGTCTTTATGTAGTTACTTGACTTTGAAACAATAAAATAAATACACTGATTTTTTTCATTTTAATTTGAAGCGTCTTCCCACAGTGGAATTAAATACAGAATCTTTCCTGATATTAATTTTTATATCACTTTCTGAGATAAAATATTTTTGAAGACATGCCTTTGATTTATTTTCCTAACTGTGGTTTTGAGTGATAATGTTTCAGTGTGAGTTGCAGTGTTGTGAGTGTTTTGCAGGGTACTCTGAGGGCCCTAAAAGAACTCACAAAATAAAATAGGGTAAATCACTTTAAAAAAAAAAAAAAAAAACAAGCTAAAGACTGCAATTGAGTAACTGTAATAATTTTTTTCTTTATAAACTTTAAGAAATTCAAGCTATTGTTTCTATTCATAAGCATCTTTAGGCCTACGATTATGCTTTCAGCTGTTAAAACTTAATATCTTTCCTGATGTCTGTGTGCTTAAAAGCGAAATGGATTTTTGTGTTTTCGTGCTTTTGTCTCCAACAGCAATGTGCTGGCTCTATCTGTGAGAAGTACGGCTTGGAGGAATGTACGTGTGCGAGTTCAGATGGCAAGGACGATAGAGAATTGTGTCATGTCTGCTGCATGAGGAAAAGTAAGATTTATGCTTACAATTTCGACAAATATAGCAGTCGGTATCTGAGGAATTTTCTCACGCTGTTTATATTTTAGTTTTTGTTAACTTGAGAGCATGCTGCGATTTTTTTTCATACTTAGTTTCAGATAGACATGGCATTGCATTTTGTAGTGAGTAAACTATATTTTGCTTTTTTTACAGATTAATAGAAATTTGACGTTTTTCAAAAGCATTTGAACAATTGAACACCAAGGTATTCATGCACGTGTTTTAATCCCATAATGGTTTGATTACTTTGTATTCATTTTCAGTGGACCCGGCTACTTGTGCAAGTACAGGCTCTAACCAGTGGGAGAAATACTTTGGTCGTAAAACTATTACTTTGCAACCTGGATCTCCTTGTAATGATTTCAAAGGCTACTGTGATGTGTTTATGAGGTGTCGACTAGTAGATGCTGATGGCCCGCTGGCTAGGTTAAAGAAAGCGATTTTTAACCCGGAGCTATATGAAAATATTGCCGAATGGATTGTGGTAAGTGGGTTTTTTTCTCTTATCAGTCTAATATAATTTTTTCTTGTTAATCAATATTCACAGTTGGTAAATGTTGCTGTATATATACAGTACCTCAGCATTCTTCAAAGTGTAATCAGTCCTTATTTTACTAGTTTTTTCTGTAAGCACCTCGAGTGCAGCAAATAAGTTTGATGGATTGAAGGCAATGGGAACAAATAAAAAATAAACAAGTAAATATTTAGTGTTAATACCTCTATTCACTCCATTGTCCATATCGGTGTTAACGTTCACATTTTTAATTTACTGGGTTTTCCTGGTTTAGCTCTTTGTATTTGAATGCTCTGATTTCTTTTAAGGATCTAAATATATTGATCTCTAGGATTTCTTATTTTTGTTGCACGAGGTGACACTTTCGTAACAATAGACTGGGAGAAGAACTGCAGTGAAACACCATTATAGAGCTGCATAATCCATGCTGTGTAAGCTGGTGGTTGGTTTTAGGCTTGTGTAGTGTATCTTCTATGAAATACTCTGACTCCGAAGCATTTGGGGTTTTTTTGTGTAAGAATGTTGAGGCAGTTTTTCTTCAAATATGTTATGGTCTTTTAAGTGATGTGTGAGAACAGCTTATTGAAAAGGCAAAGGAGACCCATATTCAATGATCGCTGACTCTGTGTGTGCCAGCCCCCCCAAAAATCATTTTGTTGTGTTTTTAGGCTTATTGGTGGGCAGTGTTGCTCATGGGAATTGCCTTGATCATGTTAATGGCTGGTTTCATTAAGATATGCAGTGTTCATACTCCAAGCAGTAATCCAAAGTTGCCTCCTCATAAACCACTTCCCGGTGAGTACACCAAGTAATTAAATCTATGGAGAAATGTTTTATCAGCAATTGTTTTGTTCTAAAGGGAAACTTCAGGTGTCCCAACCTACAGTTTTTAGTCTGGGACTGTGAAACTAGGAATGGAATTCATGCCAGTGAAACAATTCATACAACTTAACTTTTGCCATATTTTCCTATAATATAACATGCATATGAAAAGAAAGCTTTGAAGACTTTTTCCGAGTTGGAGTTCTTTTCATTTCCTATTACATTTTGTAAGAATCAGCCTGTTCAAGGACCTGCTGTTGAGAAAATAAAAAGTATTCTCTAAACACTCCATGCAGTTATTTAAAACCTTGTAGGTCTGAATCTCAAGGCTTTGAGAAAAATAATTTTTTAATTTGCATGGCCAGGGCAACTTTTCTGGAAATAATGAATTTTTTAAAAAATTCATTTTAATAACGTGTACCTTCCTTTGAAACAGGCACTTTAAAAAGGAGGAGACCACCACAAACCACCCAGCCACCCCAGCGGCAAAGGCCCAGAGAGAGTTATCAGATGGGACATATGAGACGTTGACAGCAGCTTTTCGCCTTGGTTCTTCCTAGTGCCTACAATGGGAAAATTCACTCCAAAGAAAACCTAATAATTCATTGTCCCCGGTCTAACTCTCAAAAATTGAAGAGGGAAGAAAAAAAAAAGCATGATATGCCCTCAAAACAAGTGGAAATGGTTAATTTTTAATGAGCGAATCTTCCAGCTCAAGAAGAAAAGTGTTTTTCTTGCGTATTTTTAATTTAGTGGCACAAAGTCCTAGAGTATCATGATTCTTTCCCCCTTCTGTGCTCTTCGTTGCTGCATTTTCTTCACTTGCAAGCAAATATGGCTGTAGTAAAACTTTTACTCAAGAATTGAAAAAAAAATCTATTTTTCAACTGCCAGACAAGGCTAGGAAGCTAGACCACCTCAGCATTGGAGACATTACTTGTCAATGTATATACATTGTTATATGCAGACATGTATTTCTAACGTACACCCGTACTTGTGTGCAATTGTAAACGAGAGAATTGCAATATGGATGTTTCTTTGTATTATAAAACTTTTCCGCCATTAATGAAGAAATTACTGTTCAATTGACATACTCAGGATAACAGAGGATGATGGTGTGTAATGGTCAAGGATCCTGTGATGCTTTACACAGCAATTTTGAATCCAATCAAACTTTTTTTTTATCATGATCGAAGTTTTTTCAAGCACTCATTTCATCTTTTATCAAACAGCTGCTAAGACATAGCATACAAGATCGAATGGTCTTCTGCAGGTGTTCGCAAACTTCGCAAATGCCAGAATGTTTCCAAAACGTTTTATCTAAGTGTCTGATTTCTTGTAGCTCAGCATAAATATTTTTAATTTCTCTGATTATTCAGCTGAGGAATGAATAGTTAGATGAAATATTTCCGTGCTTTGTTAGAAAATTCTGCCTGTTATTCAACTTGTTTTTAAAATTTCAACCAGGTTATTTGGGCTGTTCAGATACGCTTGCAGTATGATAAAGTTCATTTTCTGAGGGATGTGTAAAGAAAAAAGAGCTGTAGGGTTTTTATTTTTTTTTTAATTTATCAGATATTTGCATAACTTTTCAGCATGATACTGTTGATAACCACTAAAGTCGAGTGATTTGCCCAGCTACTGCAGCAGAGTTAAACCTGCAGTTAAGCCTCCCCTTGTCCCCACGTTTCCTACCAGTACTGAAGTTCAACAGCACAGTGTCCCATTCCAAAGTTTTTATTACAAATGTAAATAATTGGCATTTTTGAAAGAGGAAACAAAAGATGTCTTAAGGTGCTTACTGCTATGCAGGAGATGAAAGGGGGCATTACAAAATGTTTAAGCTTGTGATATATTTATTGCTTGTTTTCCAAAAGCACCGAGCTGATTAGAGACGCAAACGGCTGTAGTTTTCCTGGCTTTGCTTAGGAGAAAACATACTAAGGGTTGGACAGGCTTCCTTTGTTTTGTTTTTTTTTTGTTTTTGTTTTGTTTTAAGAGTATAAGGTTTACACAATCATTCTCATAATGTGACGCAAGCCAGCAAGGCCAAAAATGTTACAGAATATAATGGAATCTCTTCCTTGTAAACTTGTACAGTACGTGGTAACTTTTTCAAAATACTGCTTTTTGTACATGGTTTAGAGACAAATTTTGTACATGAAACCCCAACTCCAATAGACTATATAAATAATTCTAAATGATCTTAACTAGCTAGAAGTGTACGTAGTTGCTTTTAAGTCATTTTAAATACCTTTGGTTTAGGACTGTGCAAAGATTGGAAGTGAGTTTGCATTTCTAAAATGGTGACTTTTATTCAGCAAGAGTTCTTAGTAACTTCTTGAGTGTGGTAGACTTTGGAACATGTAAATTTTTTGCCTGTAATGTTATCCTGTGGTAGGATTTTGGCAGACAACTGCTGCCCTATTTTATTTTGAGTCTAAGTTAAATGTTTTCTGAAAACAGAAGCGTGCACTGAACTCTCCACTGCAAGTCAAGATGTGGTAAAACCGAAAGCAAGTTCAAGACAATGAAATGGAATACTACTGTCAATTTCATGTCCACTGTGTTTTATACAGTATCTTTTTTTTGTTCACTTTGGAAATTTTTACTAAAAATGCAAAAAATAAAGTATTGTGCAAAGATATGTAAGGTTTTTTGAAACTTGAAATGCATTAATAAATAGACTTGATGAAATCATCTTCTGAAGATCCATTTACTTTTTTGAACCCTGAAAACAAAAAGGAATACACAGATTCTACTTTAATCTTCGGCTTTTCCTGGAAAGGGGCCATCATGCCAAAAAGGGATTGTACTATCTTTACACTGTCAAAGTGCACTTCTGAGTTTTAACATCATACAGATAAGTATAAATGTTTTTGTACAGACTTTAAGGAGAAGCCCTAAAATGATCTTTAATTTACTTGTATGATCAGAGGAATAAAATCCTTATCTCCAAAATGGAAACTAGTTAAATGGTGGGGTGTTCAAGCCTGGCACCACAGCTCCTGAACGATGTCTTCTGAAGTAAATATATTTTTGAAGAGAATACTGGAATTAACATACAATCCTCTGAACGCAAAACTCATGGATAAGACTTTTAGAAAGGGGCAAATTTTTTTTTTGCAGGGTGGTTGAAAACTGCAAAGCTGGGTCTCTGTGTTTCCGTGTGTTGTATAGCTGATGTAAGTGATAAGACTGCTTTTAAAAGCCGAGCCCTCCCAGCTAGTCTTTCTTCGGGCTGTTTGTTGAGAGTGGCCTGCTTGGACATCTGTTTCCGTAACCCAGCAGTGTGCGCTTTGATGTAATCAAAGCATATTCAGAGTTCCTTCCTCACAGAACTTTTATTTTTCCTGTGACTTTTTTTTAATTTTATATAAGTGCTTCCCCTTATAGCTAAGCAGCACTGTCAGGGCAAAAGGTATTAAGAGAAAATCAGCTGGAGCAGAGCCCTCCTGCAAGGCAGCATCATAGGTGCCTAATAGATTTGGTGGTGGTTGCGTTTCAATTTCTGCCTAGGAATGCAAATCGGAGAGGTGGAAATAATGCCTAAGCAGCTAAAATACAAATTCTGTGTGTATTTTAAAATGTGTTTGGGGAAAACAAATCAGTACATTCGTTTATTCATCTTGTGTTTCTTAATGAAATGTGTGCATTCCCCTCTGGTGTAGAAGCGTGTGTGGTCAGGAGGAAATCAAGCTCCTCTTCAGCTGGGAAGCTTCGGGACTGACAGCCTGGATGGTATACATAGAGACAGTTTGCCTTTTCGTTAACGTTCCAATATTTCTTTCAGGAAAAACACAGAAAGGAAGGAAAAGGTTTTGACTTCTGAATATTGGAGGTTCATGTTGAGATGATTAAATGATTGGTGCAGCTGGTTGGAGTGAGACAGGAATAATTCTGATGAGTACAAAGTGAGGCACCGCTGTAGGCGCTTGCAGTTGGAGGTGTGAGCTCAGTATTGTGTTCAGGCATTGTCAGACTTTGAGTATGCTGCAACTTGGGCTATGTTTCGTTTTTCTATCGGAAATTAGCGTAATGGCTACCAAAGCACAGGGACGGGATTATTTGCACATATGATTTGTGAAAAATGACGTCAGAATAAGTATCTTCATATCTGCAAGAGTTCAAATACTGAATGTTCTTTTGATTTTCCTATTTGACTTTTTAAAAGTTTTCAAATTGTTTTATCTGAGGATATGCCTGCTTGTTTCAGGTGAACTGGAGAATGTTTTGTTGGTTTTTTTTTTTCCCCCAGAAGCTGTAGAAGTCCTCAAACTGCAGTACCCACATCACTTGTTTCAGCACGCTGTAGACATCTCTGATCTTTCGTTCACCACCTGCTTTTCCTGAACTGATGCTTTCAAGCTTGTTTCTCCTAAAGTTTCGATCCCTCTATGGGCCTTCTTACCAAGTAAGTGATAGTCATGTGAGAGAAATGCCAGTTTGAATGCCGGGAATGTTTCTGTGGGTGTTCGGATGTGTAACTACAGGAAAATCGCGACTCGAGAGGCTCTGATTGTGTGGGGTTTTTACATCACAAATTTCATTTAAAAACTGTCTTGCCAAGCCTAGTGCTTTTTTTTTTAGGGATGGTGAAACACTAACATCGTTTCTGCTCTGGAGAAGCAGCACAGTCCAATTATTTTCTAGTCTTTGTTTCTTGTGCTGTCATCCTTCAATATCTTCTGAACAAAGGCATTTTTGAGGGGCGGGGGTAGGATTTGGTTCAGGAATGACAAAGTTCATAGGTTAGAAATTTGGTGGTAACCAATGTTGCAGGTGCAATTCCGGTGCCAGTATTTCAGTTCTTCTATAAATAGAGAAGTCATGTATATACAAACCAACCCTAAACAGACGTAAAAGTGGCACATCGTTAGCTTTTTCCAGAAGCGAAAATTGAATTCTAGAAACAGTCTAGGGAGATGTGTGATTTGAGTTGGCCACACACACTTTTCTCGCTGTGTCTAATTTTTCACTGCGCTTTGGAAAACTAAACCAGCCACACTGTCATTTGTTCTTTGTCGTTCCTCAGGGGACAGTCCATTTTAACTTTATGCCTCTAAAAATACTGGCAGTGGGTCTCTAGCAACTGAGTCTCTCTAGTGGATTACAGATAGTACAAATGTAAAAAACAAAAAAGAAAACACCAAACCCACCAACCATCATCCAAAAAAGTCTGATGCTTACCTAATTCTTTGAGACATTTATTGCTGAAGTCTTCCTCTTCTTTGCTCCTGATTCGACTTTTGGCTATTGTAATTCAGTGATTTTATATAACGTACTACAGCGATTTAATAAAATAATTATGTTAGGAAATTTCAGTATTGAAGGCAGCAGCCTGAAGCATGGAATTAATAATTGTAATTTTTAACACAGAAGGTAGAAATCCTTCTGTGTTTCAAAAACCCATTTGCTTCATTGAGCAAAATCTTTTAAAGCACAAATATTCATTTTCAGTGAAGATTTAAAGATCCTTTTATATAGAATTTGTACCTAAATCTGTAAATATTTCTCATAATCAAGATGCTGCTCCAAGTGGGCGATGTAAATATCAGATGAGCTTCTGAAACGTACACCTCCGGTAGGACGGCCATTCTCGTTTGAAAAGCAAAGTGTGCTTCGGTTCCCATCAGATTTAGTCAGTCTTTCTGTCTGTATTGAACATTAGAAGTTAATATTCTGAGCGTTTGGCAAAGATTCCTGCTTTCAACATTTGCTCACTATCAGTTGCTTGCAGGATTGCTAGCTCTGTTCAACTTGTTCGTTTGTCTTGCTTTTGAAGTAAATCTCATTTTAGTCCTGATAACATTTGTAGGTTTTTATGCAAAATTCCCTGCAGTATCTTGGTATGGAAAATATGCTTTGCTCCAGGTTTTAGGACTATCTTGCACATTTTTTATCATTTAGAGAACACGTAAAACAAATTACATTCAGAATACGGAGTTGTAGAAATGTAATTTTTAATGAATCTTGTGTTTAGCATTACAAAGTGACAAACGAAATACTCTGACATACAAACTGATTTCTATTTCAGGATGCACTAACCATAAAATAAAAATAATCTGAGACATGTTGCTTTGTCTAGCTTATGTTCTGACATAGGAAACAAGGGAATGACATGTGTTTGAATTTATAAAGTTTGTTTACATGCATTGAAGGTGTTTGAGGGTTTTACCATTTTCATTTATTCATCCAGTTTCAAATCACACGAAAATCTGCTGTACAGTGATTTACTAACTAAAAATCTCAGGCCTTACCTGAACAGGCAAGTGTGCTTCTAATGCATAGTTGCGCTAGAATTGTGTGTACTATGCTAAGCATTGTTAAAATAATTAAATTACTAATCATGTAAATAATAACTTTAATTAAACAGCAAAGCATTGCTGAATCGGACGAAGCTCAGTAGAGCATTTTTAGATGATACAGTTACTTGCCTTGTCGTATTGGTTGTGACCGATAGATAGCTCAAGCATTCTGTAGGTTGAGATGCATTTTAGTTTTTTGAATGTTATAAAGTAAAAAGTTCAAACTCTTTGTTGACAGTGTTTTCTGTTTGGGGGTATTTTCTTCTATTAAACTGCCCTCTCATTAGGAAATAATTTAGGAATTAGGTTTTAATTGATAGTAGTCACTATTAATGTTTCAAAGTATTTAATGGGAAATGAGGATCCTTTTTTCCCCTTAAATCCAACAAAAATAATTTTTTTAAAGGCTTATGGCAATGATTCTTTCCAATAGTAATATTCTGATTTCTAGTGAGCTGGCGTTTTAAAACTTCCAACAATTTAAAATTGATAGTTGCTGTTGATGAAATTTCTTATTGATCACTTTGAGAATAGGCTCATAGATGAACAAAGAGTATATTTTACCTTACCGTTGCATCACAAAACATGATTTTTTAAAATTGTATTTTCTTTACCACCTCTGAAACTGTCAGGATATTTAAATTTAATGTAGCTGTGTATTTTAAAAACATTTTACTAATGTACAGTATTTTGAATATATTCTGGTGGGTAGTTGTTATTTTGTGTTCTTGCTCATTTTCTGTTTTGTCTCCGAAAGCGATCTTCACACCTCACAAATGTTTTCTCTTGGGCTGGATGAAGGTGAATGTTGTCAATGCTTTGAGAACAAAATGTCATTCTAGGAAAAAAACACAACAGGTAAGTATAATGTTACTTTGTAGAGCTACTATCTGTATAAAAGCCTGAATACTGAATAAAACACTGAATCTGGCATCCTGTAATTTGTCAGCTAGGTCAGTACTGATTTGGGATCACCTCTTTCAAAACAGCAGAACATCTTATAGAAATGTGGGGGGGGTTTTATGGCAGGAGCATGGACCAAGTGCTAGGTTAGGTGAGGAAAATACCTGCAAAATACGTTTTTCAGGGGGACAAAAAACCAAGAAAATATGATTCCTCCTCTGCCCCCCAGCACACACAGATTGTCTTATGAAAATGTCTCTTTACGTTGTCTAATTTGTCTTTCGCATCAGTATCAAGGAGATGCAGCTCTGCCAATAAGTATTGTTCCACAGCAACTCCGCAGTAGTTATATCTGGTGCTGCAGCAAGGAGGAATCACCTTCTATGACTGAGCCACAGTTACAAGGTAAGACGTGCTTTTCCATTAACCTTAATTAAACTGTTCAGTTAAAATGTCTCAAAGGATTAAAGCAGTGGGAATCGTTACAAGTTTTGTTGTTCTGTCTTCTGGCTGAAATGTCTCTTGTACAGCATACACAGTGTAGTAGTTTGTCAACTATCAGACAATGGACTGGCTCTTAAATGAATGAGGCAAAAAGAAGGGAATTTTATGATAAAACCCTTAACTTCAGTGAATAGTCAGATCACTGTAGTTCTGCACGTTATCCACCTAACAAGTACTGTCAAGAATGGTGATGCTGAGTTTCTCTGTGAAGTAGGTATTGAAAGTCAAATAATTAAGATTTGGCATATTTTGTTTAAGTAGAAAATTGAATTTTTTTGTGCCCTAAATATTGTAGTCAGTATTTATCTTATGTAGTGTCTTGTTTCTTTGAAATTTCATTCTGGAGTGAGATCATCACATTCTAAAAATAATTCAGAAATTGACATGAGTTATTGTCATTAATTGTGCAGGAAAATTGCAGAACTTGTTAAAATTCTTCTTTGGGTCTGTGTGCTGACTCCTCTATCCTCTATTCCCAAGTATCAACAAAACTGTCACCCAAGGTTATTGTACTCAGATTAATGGCAGTGGTGAGCCAGAACATTTCCCATTTCTTTTCTGACCTGAGAACAAATAAATTCAAGCCACTTAAAAATCATGCAGTCTGATCTGAGGGGGACAGGGGAAAGCCAGAAGTTGTACACAGATAAATTCACCATTGGTGTGAGTGCTGGGACTCGGATGCTTGTGTTTGAACTAGGATAACCTGTATGCCAAGCATCTGTTATTACAGAAAAACTGTGTTTTCATTACACTTACTTTTGCTGTGTTTCCCCTGCTTTCACTCTTATTGTCTTCACTATAAGTCCTGGTCGGCGGGTGCCTTTTGTCCATGGTATTATGGTTTGAACTGTGTCCCAGATGTTTTCCCAAACTGCAGTTCCTTCCCATTTGAACTTGATCATTATTAGCTCACCGATATCAGTGTCCAGGGTGATGAGAAAAGAGTAGGTTCTATTCCCGCTAATACCTTCAGCTCTGCAGAAAACAAAACCAGAAAAGTGCTGTCTTAATTATTATGGATTAAAGTAAAAAAATTAGTTTTCTCTTCTCTTTAAAATCAGTGAAAGAACTGCTTCCTCCTCCTTCTCCAGGAGGGAACGTTGCTCTCTCTAGGATGCTCTTCCTCCAGGTTCATGAAGTGGTGAGATATGACAACAAGCTAGAAAGGAAGCAGAAGGGGGAGAAGCTTGAACAGCTGGTGAAGCAGTAGTGGTTTCTGACAGCAAAAGAAAAGGTGTCCCACAATAGCATCTATGTTATGTCTTTTGTCTGCTAGAGCAAGTGCTGACCCACGCTGTTGCCTTTGCTTTTGTTAATAGTGTCCATCATAAGAAATATCCAAAATTCTTTACCTTAATTACAGTTGCTATTTTTTTTTTTGGTGTTTTAATTGATCAGACCTCCCTGTGTTTAGCCATGGGATGGACTGAACATATGCGGACAGCGTACTTAATGTTCAGGGAAACTTCCAAGATTATTAAGTTTTACAGAGATTTTTTCATGCAAAAACTGTATGAACATTGTAAAAGCTTGTGATTTTTGGGGAGTATGTGTGAAGAGAGGGTATTTCCAGTTCATCTTCACTTAGCTGTACTAAACTATTTCACGCATGGCATGGTTTCATATGTGATAGAGTATTATAAATGGGCACCTTGTTTGTCACTTGTACAGTGACAGGTAATATCAATACTCACAGTGTGATGGGCAGGTCTTTAGCATCCTCCTTAGTGCCTGTCAGGGAGATGGTAAAAGTTGGATCTATCTGCTTGCCTTCAATTTCATTGATGAAGTGGATCTTAAACTGGTAATGATAGACTGTAGAAAGGAATAATTTGCAAAGTGACAAAATTAATAGTCAAAGAAGCAATAAAATTCTCAGGCAAAAGAATTTTGCCTTTCAGAGCAGGAACTTAATTGGTACTCCATTGTATTTTATAAACAAATTTGTTGCAATTAAAACATCATCATTTTTTCTGATTGTTACTGTGCTGTGGAGTCCCTTATGGTTTGGGGCCCTGTTGCTCTGTTTAAAGGGAAGAAAGAAAAAGGTAACCTGGCTGAGTTCCCTTTGTAGGATAAAACATTCTTTCATAGGAAATATTTCAGCTTTTCTGAAGTTTAGTTGTTAGAATTTCTGGCAAGCCCTCTAGCTGATCAGCAGACAAATCCCTATGACTGGACATGGCTAGAGATACATGATACAGATTGAAGACCTTATGCAATGTAGTCAGGCTTTTTCTCTGATCGGCTAGAAAATTGCCCCGCAAAACAGATGACTCACAAACTTTCCTTGGCTGCATAATGATACAATTGTGCTTAACGTGCATCTGTTAACAATATGGCTTTGTTAAAGCGCATTACTGTACGAAAGATGTCATTAATACTTCAAGATTTGGTGGATTTCTAGAAGAACAGTGTTCAGGAAACTCTTTGAACTGAATATTGTCAGAATGAGGAATGCTTAAGAAATCGTCAGTATACTGATTACAAACAGTTTGACATTTATTAAGTTATGAAAAAAAACCCACCAATGTACAGCTGAGAGGCCATGGGCACACAGATACTATCAGCTGGATACGACTGTCCAAAATTCTTCTGTCTGGTAATTCTAACAGCCACCTTCTTGGCAAAACTGGTAGGCTTATGTATTAATTAAGAAAAAACTAAGTAATTATTTTTAACAAAGACACAGAGTATGATGGTGTTGGGTTGATAGTTGGACTTGATGATCCTTGACGTCTTTTCCAACCTTTATGATTCTGTGATTCTATGATTCTATGTTGTATTTATCCTTGCAATCTGATCAAGTTACACATGGGACACTGTTCTGGTAAGCATTATTGCACACTAGTTTTTGAGTAGGAAGATGTTCTTTCTTCGTTTCTTCTCCTCACCCACTTAAGGCTTTGCTACATCTGGGAATGGCTCCACCACACTGCTAAGGCAGTCATCATTTTTATGCATATGCATAGACAGGGGTTTTTTATTGTTTGTGCAGCTCTGTTCACAAGGAAAGGTATTTGCTAGAAAAGCCGTATCTTTGCTGTTTCATAGTTGTTGTATGTTAGTGAACAATGGATTTTCTTTGGAAAAAGGTGTCACTCAGTAGAAAACAAAATGGCTGATTCTTTGCTGCTAACATGACGAGGGCAAAGTAGGCAGAGAGGCTTGTTTACAGGTCGCTTTTGTTGCTATCCTGTCTTTCACCAAGTTTTCTTTCTTTGATTGTTCTAATGTATGTTCTGATAAAAGCTATTGCTGTGGTTGTGGATCTCACCTTAAGGAAAAATATGAGCATATTCATATAAAAACTCTGACTCAAGGTCTCATCACAGCTTTCTTATAAATGTTGGCTTGTTTTTAACGACTTTATTTTTTTAACTGGATTAATGTATGTTCCAGAATATAATGCCATTAACTTGTAAAATGAAATGTCGGATTTTGTGAAGACGCAGAGGACTGAGAAGTGTACTGCTGAGTTTCTCAAATTTCTTCTGTTTGGGCTTCTCATGTCACCTTCAAACATATTTTTTAAGAGCGTCACAAAGATGACTTTGTACGCACCCTCCCACAGTTGCTGCCTTGTTTGGGAACTTTTGTGAAAGAAAACCATTGTCTGGGGCACTGGTATCTGCATAAACCAGTTCCAAGCATAAAAATGCAACGTTTCAAATTTAAATCCAATTTAAAGCCAATAAGACACAGTTTGTTTTTTTTTTCTTTTTTGCTACAAGATGAAACCATCTCCATGTCCAGAGAAGAACACAACATGGGGATCACGTTTCTGTGCCCAGGTGTGGTGGCAGCAGAAGCTGCATCCTCAGAGCAATTCACTTTCCTTATTCTGATGGTGACGTGACTGTACTGCAGCAAAATTACATCAGGAACGAGACACGGCCGCTAGAATTTTGAAATCTACTTTAGGTAGCTTCCTGAGGCATTTTTGAAAGCATGAGAGATCCAGCAGATTCAGTGGCTCTGAGTGTCAATCGGGGCTGAGCAGACCCCTCTGGAGTCATCACCATGTACTTCACAGCTACGTTAGTGAAAGACTTCAAAAATTATTTTTAAAGTACCTGAATTCTTGTATTTTTTTTTTAAACCTGTGATATTGCAGTGGAGTACCAAGCACCATGGGGAAAAAAGATGTGTAATGCAAGCAGCATTTTGGAGCATTTCGCTTCAGGACTGGAAAGCCCTTGAGTGTCCGTGCCAGGGGCACACTGTTCATAGAATCACAGAATCATTAAGGTTGGAAAATACCTCAAGGGCCATCAAGTCCAACCATCAACCTAACACCACCCAACCCACTGAACCATGTCCCAAAGCACCACATCCACACGGTTCTTGACCCCCTCCAGGGATGGTGACTCCACCACTGCCCTGGGCAGCCTGTTCCAATGCCTCATCACTCTTGCAGTGAAGAAATTTTTTCTGATATCCAGCCTAAACCTTCCCTGGTGCAACTTAAGGCTGTTTCCTCTTGTCCCATCACTTGTTCCTTTAGAGCAGAGCCCAGCACCCCCCTCACTGCACCCTCCTTTCAGGCAGCTGCAGGGAGTGATGAGGTCTCCTCTCAGCCTCCTCTTCTCCAGACTGAACCCCCCCAGCTCCCTCAGCCGCTCCTCGTCAGCCCTGTGCTCCAGACCCTTCCCCAGCTTCGTTGCCCTTCTCTGGACCTGCTCCAGCCCCTCAATGTCCTTCTTGTGGGGAGGGGCCCAAAGCTGACCCCAGGATTCAAGGTGCGGCCTCACCAGTACCGGGTCCAGGGGCACAATCCCTGCCCTGCTCCTGCTGGCCACACTATTGCTGATGCAGGCCAGGATGCTGTTGGCCTTCTTGGCCACCTGGGCACACTGCTGGCTCCTGTTCAGCCGGCTGTCGCCCAGCACCCCCAGGTCCCTCTCTGCTGGGCAGCTTTCCAGCCACTCTCCCCCGAGCCGGGAGCGCTGCAGGGGGTTGTTGTGACCAAAGTGCAGGACCCAGCACTTGGCTTTGTTGGCCCTCAGACAATGGCCTCAGCCCATGGGTCCAGCCTGTCCAGATCCCTCTGCAAAGCCTCCCGACCCTCAAGGAAATCAACACACCCGCTCAGTTTGGTGTCATCAGCAAACTGACTGAGGGAGCACTCCATCCCCTCATCCAGTCATCGATAACTGGTCACTGCTGACGTTCAAAATGCTTCCCAAACCCCAGTGTCTCGGGTGGGGGACAAGCGGGCTGATCCCCTCCAGCAGGAGGGAGGCACCCCCTTTCCAGCTGTGCCCTGGCTGGGGTGAGGTGGTGAGGGACCTCGTGGGCTGGGGCCTTGCGCTGCCTCAGGGCTGCGGCACAGCAGGCGCCTGGGAGCTGAGGGGCGGTGGGCAGGGCACCGGCCCCTGGCTCAGGAGGTGGGCATGCCTCACGTGTCTCCTTGCATGGTGGCCCACAGCTCCAAGCAGGAGCCCTGCTGGGGAAGGAGTTAGTGAGGAGGAATGCCAGGCGCCAGAAGTCCCTGTGCCAAAAGTCCCTTGGAAGTAGCACATCCCTGCTGTTCATCCCACACAGTCCTACCTGCTCTCGCTTTAAAATGTGCGTAAACCTTCGCACTGGCAGGTGAATGTCTGCTCAAGAGCAGCAGTCGCCTCGTGGGTCTCTGACAGCCGGGTGATAAGTGGCCTGCAGCCAGGCCCTGGCCATGTGCCATGGAGACGGGCAGGCGGGCCCGTGTCCCTGTCAGACTGCTTCCCCTCTCTGGTAAGGCATGCAAGCCACCACATGGATTGTCTCTCTGAGCTTGGGAAGTTGTTACTTTGTGCTCCTGAGAAAGTGATTTAATGGAGATGAAGCTAGAGCACCAGTCGCTTTATTATAGTGCTGCAGTTTGGCCCTGTAAAGGTCTGTGCTGTTCTGTTTCCTATCCGCTGTTTGGAAAGTAATAATTTATATGTTATCTTGTAGATTAATTGCAGTAAAAATTTGGGCATACTTGAAACAGAAAGTTTTGCAGGCCTCCCAGAGCAATTACGTGGCTTTTTTTTGGCTTGGCTGTGTGTTGCGTACATTGTAACAGACTCACGCAAGCCGGTTGTAGGAAAATCCTATAGATCAGGACCCTAAGCATCTCTCAGGCCTCAGTCAGCCTGTGGCAAGTATGCAGCACGCTTTTTTCCACAGAAATCTTAAGAGTCAGGATCTTTGTGAAAGGGCATAAGGTGGCCTGCCAGGATTCTCAGCTGTCTCAGCAAACTGGTTATTTCCATAGATTTGATAAGCTTTAAAAAGGTGAGTAAACAGGATCACAGAGTGTCAGCTCATTCTCACACTTTGTGATCAATCTGGAGACTGGAACAAGTATTCCCACCAACCTTTGAAAGGCATATATGCTCTTGTTTTCAAAAAGAGTTGCCTGCTTTTTGGGAGCCTTTCCTCCCTGATGTTGTAGCCCAGTGTGTTGCACCGGTTCTTCCTGCAGCTGAGGCACATTCCTTTGTTGAAAGTGTTGATGTCGTTGCACCAGTATGCTGTGCTTTGCTTGTCCTTGTGAAGCAGAGAGTCGATAAACAAGTGAACTGACCTCTCATGGGCACATTTCACAGTTTGAGCGATGCCTGAAAAAAATGCAAACAACAAAATTTGGCATACTCTTGTTCCTCTTTACCATTTCAACTGCGGGGGAGTACAGTAGCCAACTATAACCATATGTTATTGTTTTTTCCTCCACCCCTTTTACTACTAAAACATCATGAGTTTGCCTCAGAAATCCTTTTAGGATCATCCGAAAACAGTTTGGCTGAACCCACGTGATAATAAAATAGAATAATTTGCTGCTTAAACTTCTCTAGGCTGACTGTTGAAGACTGTAAATATGAACCTTGATTTCGTTGTTCTGGCTGTTTTGATCAATGTGAAATCCAATGTGAGGCCATATGGAGTCTTTCGGATCATGTCACACTAAAGACAGCAGTCTCATTCTGAATGGTTAAACACTGTTGTCGTGTGGATGCTTATGTGGTAATGTCATATTGTCCCTATCAGAGTGACAAACTCATGTTTGCTTGAGTTTTGCTTGCAGCTACTACTGGGGAAAAAGGAGCAAAAATTATTAAATACAGTAAAAAATTTTAAGTACCTGCTTTTACAAGAGGTGTCTTTTTCTACCTTGAGTGTCATTAAATTACAAAACTTTATTTTTTTCTACGTAATTTGGATATATCACAATAGACTGTAAGCTTTCTAGCTGATGCTTGGTTTCATATTTGTCATGAATTATCTACTAGCAAGTAAGGTATACTTTTAGATAGTGTGATGGTAGTTGAGAAATAAATTTGCAATGCAGTATGCTGAGTGAACAGCACTCTCTGGGGGTTTTTCAATGAATGGTTCTGGTTGTCACTGCGAGTCAGTACCTTTTTTCAGTATGTTGCATCAGTTTCTCTATATGTTTATGTTTAGGTAGTTGGAAATAAGCTTCTATATATAAAACCTAGTCAGTCAGGTCCTAGAGAGAGCGTCATCTGCACAGCTGAAGGATGGGGAGTTGAGAACAGATGAACTAAGGAGGTGAGTAGTGAAGCCCTGTGTTTGATTTGATTTGAAATAATTAATTGCACACTAGATGAGTCTGGCTTAATTAGAATAAGTTTTCTCATTTCCTCTGATGCTAAAACAAATACCTTTGAAATTATTCAGAAGTGCTTGACAGCAGGATGCTCGTGGCCTCATTTTCAGAAGTGCTAGGCAGCCAAATTCCTTACTAATTCAGGAAGAACAGTTTGAACTCAATACATGTAAAAATCAAATCACCAACTTATAGAAAATAAATATCCTTGAATATTATGGGAGATAAGACTCTTATTCGATACTGTTTAAGACCGTAGAGATATGTAAAGTTTCCCAGAGATGCTGTCAGTGTAACTGCAATGCTGCTTCCCGTTCTGTGCCGTTGGTTCTTACCAGTGATTCCGTATTGTGCAATGTGGTTATACACGTGTATGATGTGACAGCCAGGCTGAAAGGTGCCTCCGTTGGGATAAAAGTCGAAATGAGCCACAGGCTGCTTGATGCCAACGCTGAGGCCCATGTGCTGTTTAGTGAATGTATGAATTGCATCTACAAAGTTTGCATCATCTGGAGATAAACGGTCTGTTGATGACATTCCTTCAAACAAGGGACCAGCAGGGTCAAGGCCTGCAATAAATGCAAATAATCCAGTTGTGATACAGTGCAGGTGGGCTGGTTTTTAACTGTCATGAGAAAAGTCTGTGATAAATATTTAAAAACAGGCAGCGCTGGTACTGTACAAGGTCTTTCACTGGTAGAAACAATGCTGGGAACGCTTGTCCTGCGGAGGATACGTGGTTACACTGAAAGGTAAAGTAAACACAGGCACTGTAATAAACAGTAAGTGCTGCATGCAGGAGGTCACCGGTCCAGAGATAGATGTGTTTGTTACAGACAAACCGTGCTCACTACTGCTTTTTCGCTTGAGAGATGTTTACTTAATTTGTTCTTTCGTACTCTAGAGGTCAGGCATTTCAGAGGCCCTTTTGAAGACACCAGTCCCTCAACAAGGTTGACTTTTAGCCCACATTTGGGACCTGAAACTGTATAAAGCTTCACATAGTGCTTAAAGAGCTATATGTTTGCTAGATGTTGTTTATAATAAGTTTTCATCTTTAGAAGTCTTTAAGGCAAAGTATTACGGTATTCAGAAAAATAATATTCCACTTACGGAGTCTTGCTGATTTTTATTTTGTTAGATATTTTTGTATGGTGTTCTTTTTGGTTTGGAACCGATTTATGGAAAAGGACTGCCTGTATGGTTTAAAGCTGCCTTTGGTTTTGAGGACAAGCTTCTAAATTTGGGATACTTCGGTTGGTACTATGGACTAACATAGTTGCATAGATGTAACTGGACAGGACCAATAACATAGGCTACAGTAGGGATGTCACCTTGAAGGGATACATTTCCTTTTGTTTTTAATAGCTTTTATCACTATGAATTTTTGGAGGTTATTGTTACAAGTAGGAATATTTTTTGCTGAAGAATTAATTTAGCTGTTACAATAAATAATGTGTTTTAATGTCTTTTTTACTTACCCATTTTCGTGGTTTGATGTGCTAACACGGTTTGAACAAGCCGCACTGATGAACTGAAGTCCTTCAGTATATACACAGGTATAATATCACGACACATTGTATAAAATCAGGGTCTTGGCATGGTGGCACTGTCACAAGAGCTGGTAGTATAAGGGACTGTGGTATGTGGCAATGAATCCAAGATCAGAACTGGGAGTTCAAACTCCAGTCATACATATCTGCCTCTCTTCCAAATCAGATTGAAATAAAATGTTTTATCTGCTAACTTAAACGTAGCTAATGTGGGCCTCGGGTAAAATGCACTTCGGTTTTGGTTTTGGTTTTTTTAAGCTGTTGCTGTGCATTAGCTGTGGTACTGTAATACAGTGTATCAATAACCTTATAAAAGTATTTTCATTACGTTAATAATTGGTAGTTACAAAACATTACAGAAGGTTCAAAATGCTACTAGTCAAAACAATCAGGTGTTATGGTTAGCTTCATTTAAGAATCTACTGAAGATGCTCTAATGATATGCTTCTTGTAACATGTAGTCCAGGACTATCATTCTTGCCACAGGAGAACTGTCTTCAATTCATTGTATGACCAGTGTACCACAATTGAAAGCTCAAGCACAGGGGGACCATTTCCTTAATGTAACTTTCTTCTCAAAATGAGTTGCTAATGAACTGTGCACTGGAATGGCTTTGAGTCAAGATGGT
Organism: Pterocles orientalis; assembly: GCA_011057875.1. NCBI lineage: Eukaryota > Metazoa > Chordata > Aves > Pterocliformes > Pteroclidae > Pterocles > Pterocles orientalis. Next base: position 364,843 of record WKFP01014016.1, read on the forward strand.
GACCAAAGATCCAAGGTTAGTGGCTAAAATTTAGTTTAAGGTGTTACTGGGAGTGGATACAAGATAATCTCTGGTTTGTGATTTTAGTCCCCACACATGTGTATTCTGTATGTCATAATTTGGACTGAGTTAGGAAAGTTCAAAGCTGGGAATACTATGATAATTCATTTTGGAAAGTGTTTTCGTTAGCATTTCTAAATCTAATCTCTAAACTGATGGGATGAAACTTCTAAATTGTGGCAAATATTGCTATTCAACAGTTAAATATTGATATGACACTGATATGCCAAGTATCTATGTAATGTAAATCAGTTGACTGTCGCATTTCTTAAAGTTATAAGTCTTTTACCTGTAATTCTTCCAATCTTGTTCGTACCACTGATATAACTTCCAGCAAATCCTGAAACATGAGCTCCTAGGCTGTACCCAATTAGGTGAACGTTGCTTCTGGAAAACTGAATGGATTCCTAGAAAATAGCGGCAGCTTGATTTAGATGGAGAAAATGTGAAAAGTAAACTGTGAAATACTTACTACAAGCTAAGAATGCCATGAATTACAGCACAAGAAGTTTGCATGTTCATGGTGGAGGTCAAATGAGGTGCATGCATCGTACACTAAATTTCTTTACTGGCTGAATGTTATTCCTTGCCTCCTTTTCATGCAGCAGGAAGATGCCACGTGTTCTGGCACTGCTACTTATGTGCTGTGCTCAGGAAAACCATCAGCATGGGTAGTAGCGTTTTTGTTGCTGTTTGTTGCAGGTGATGCCAATGTGCTCTGCCTTTTGTCTGCAGCATTTGATTTTCCTATGACTATAAACCAGATAACTGTCCTTTAACTTCAGTGCAAAACAACCCCTTATAGAAAATACCTTTTTTTTTTTGTCTGAGATACTAGCACAATCCAAATTAGAAACCCAAGTATCAAAACCTTGAGAAGTCGTGCTAAGTGATATGGCAATGACATTTCTTGGACTGATTTGTACAAAACTGGGTATCTGATCTGAAACAAACCTACTGAAGTCGGATGGGCCTCAGGCCCTTCTTTCTGCTATCTAAAACTTCAGCATTTCACCTGAGCTCCAAGGCTCAGTTTTTCTCACTTGTAAAGAAAAACGTGGCATATTTTTCTTGCAGGCAAGGCAAACCTCTGTTTTAATTTCCTTGTGGATGTTGCCTGTCCCAGTGGAGTGGTTTTCCAGTCTTAATACCTGTCTCTTTTGAAGGTGAGGTGAAACTTGGCAATATTCTTTTGAGAGAGGCAGCTCTTAGAAATCACAAGACCTGACTGATTTTCTTAGCAGGTGTTACTGAGATGGATGCTATTGAGATTGTTACTGGTCGTGCCTTATTAACTCTTGGACTAAGAGCACCAAATTTTACTTTATTTTTGTTCTTTATTAACACATTGCACACCACTGTAGTTTCTGTTACACCCACTGCCGATATTTCCAATACTCACCTGCCTGTAAGCTGACAGAAGCGTAGCAGAAAGATACTTATGGATGTTGGAATGAAGGGGGTTTTAACTGTCAAACTCAGGAGGGGTGCTTCTCAACAAAAGGAAGGCTTGAACATGCTCAATTCAATGCTGTGAATGTTTATGGTATATTTAAATCCTGGAACCTGTTATGGTACGAGAGAAGCTACCTACTAATGCTGGAGCAGGGAGTAATTTACTCAAGCCTTTGTTTGCTGACACTGGAGAAATCACAGACTGTCTTTATTGTTGACAATGTGGTTTGTCCTCCTGGGAACTGAACAAAGTCCCCCATTTGATTCATTCAATAATTAAACAGTTTCAAAATATGCCTTTAGGCTCCAGCAACTTAAACTACATTTAACCAAGAGCTAAGGTTTCCTGTAATGTCACAGTGAAAAATGGTGACTCTCGCTCTTCTGCCTTCTCTGTTGTGCCTGTTGTCCCTAACTGGGCATGGTATCTGACAACTTGTAGCCTTGCCATTCCTGTTGAAAGCAGCTTAGCCCTTGAATGATATTTGCTACAAATCTTTCAGCTTTGCAGTGTATTTCCCTTCCACCTTAGGCCTCACTGTATTTAAATGAATTTAGTAAATAGATACAGAAGTATAATTTTATTTCAAATTAGGTAGGTGAAATTAGTACTAGAGAGAGATAAAATAAGAGTTTCTTAGGGTGCCTGGTTTGTATGAGTGATTCTCATTCTGGTATTTGCTTTCTGCCTTTTCTTAAATAGTGCTGGAGACCAGTGATCCCTTAAAGACTTGCCTGCAGCAGTTTCAGTCCAGCCACGGCCACTGCTCCCAGTGTAGCAGGAGTTTTGATAAGTAGTCACTGCATGGCTCTGTACTCACTACTATCTCCATGTCATCTGCTTTGTGAGGCACGGCTGTCCCCTGAAAAGGTCTCCCTTTACATTCTGGATCTCTAAGCCATTATTTTAGAATAATCTTTGGGGGACTGAGGCAAAAATCAGACACAATGTCATACCCCTTTTACTGAAGTAACCATTTGCAAATGATGTGTGCCTGCTTTCAGAGTGTGGGACTTGCCAGCTGCCTGCACACATGCTAATTGAAAAGCTAAAGGAGCATGAAAGTATCTCACCTCTCAAGATATATCAAAATACTTCAATAAACAAGACTACTTGCTTTTTTCTCTCGCATGATGAAAGTTTTATGAAGTAATATGGAAGTTTATGAAACAAAAGATTTGCAGTGTATTAGAGAAACATAAATGATTGAAATGAACAGCATTAACCAGTACAGTATTTTGGAAAAATAGGTCTTTTCCAGAGAAACGTGTCGATCTGGAGGCTCTTACCTCCAGCCACTCCAGGAAGTCTGCTATCTCCTGTCCTATGTAGCGTGTATTCTGTACAGCAATGGGATAGTGCTGGTGAGCAAATGTAATCCAGTCTGCAATGATCACGTTAATTTGTTTATGTTGAGACTTCAGAGCTGCTGCCATTTTCCAAATCCAACCTTCTAATATCCCATCCACCTGTTTGGTTTTTTTTATTAAAAAAAAAAAAAAGAAAAAAGAAAAAAATTCTTAAGGGAAAGCAGTCTCTGCCCAATATTTCTTATGAAAAGCTCAAGGAAACAAAAACCATAATATAAACAAAGAGAGCTTAGTGCTGGTAACTAGATTCTCAGCTTCAGTGCTGAGAAACTTTGGGTTTTGATGGACAAAAAATTAAGAATCAATGCAAGAACTGTATGATAACTTATGTCTTGTAATATGAACTCTCATCAGTGAAATGATGTCCCTAAGTATTTTCACTTATCATGAGGTAGTTGGTATTACTGATTAAAAAGGAAGACAGAAATGCCTGGAAAATTTCTGATTTCATTCAAGAGCAGCTGTCCCTGTAAATCTAAGCCAAAAGGGTTGGAGAGGGAGGGAAGCTGGAGGATTGCAGACCAGCGGGCATTTACCTTCTACAGCCATTTCATTTGGAGATATTATTTTTTGAGTAATTCTTTTTTTTTTTGAGGACCTGATCACCATTTCCTTATTAGCATTGAAGACTGCTTCTGATTTGATGGGCCAGAATTATTATTTATTCTATTGGATCTAATTGTAACTCTAGTTGCATATATTTCCTCAATTGATAGAACATCCTTATCTCTTCTGGCATTCTTACAGAATTTGTGAGTTTCCGTTCTGTGTTTCCATACATATTCCTCTACGAGCCCAACACCTCTGCAAATTAAGCTCATCTAATGATAAACTTCAATGGCAGCAAATTCAGGTCCATTGTTGGTCTTTGAGGAGGGTATAGGTTTTGAAAACATTATTATTTGGGAGGCCTGGCTAAAGTCATCTAGGGTAATATTTCATCCAAAGTTAGCTTTGCTGTTACTTGTTAGAGAGTTTTATGTGTCTGGGGTGTTGTTCAAAGTTTCTCTGCGTGTTTGCAGATGTGATGACATTGGTTCTATGAGTCGAGGATCTGTTAAAATGATGTTAGTTCTTTTCCTGCCTTTTCTTTTGTTTCTTTTTTCAACTGCAAAGCTGATCAAAAATCACTCTGAGTACTGCTCTGCTTCTGAGAAAGGTCTTCATGGTGGATTTTTTTTTTTTTCAGTTTAACTGGAAGCGGTTCAGTGGTAATTCATTAATATTGAAGGCTTCATTTTCAGCTAAAGGGGCTTAGAGGGAAGTTCTCTTTAAAGGTGTGTCTGTGAGAGAGATGTGGGGAGATTTTGTGCACTTCTTTTCAATGAGTCTGTAAATATCTGGCAGTTGAACATAGTGGAGAAATGAAACTGGTATTCAGTCCTCCAGAGGCATAGCACATTCATTCAGCTACTTGTTCAAACTCTGCTGGCTTCCAACCAGGGCTGAATCTAATCCTTGGCATGGGACTCCCGTATGAAAAATTGTTTGTAGACTCTGTCTTCAGAATCTCAGTGGGGAATATCCACAATATATCCATGATTGCTACCAGGGAAATCCACCATCTTTCTAATCACAACCCTTCTTCTGAAGTTACTTTTGGCACTAGCATAATGAGAAGGAAAGTATATCAAACAAGATGTAGTTTGCATTAAAAATAAAATGTGAGTTCATACCGACCAGCCATGGACTATCATCACCAGAGGAAGAGAGGCATTGAAACTGCATTTGTCAAGAGTCTCCAACTGATTAAAAAAAATCTGACAGCTTTCTTCAGTTGTATCTGTATAGAGTCGAAATTTGGTTTCTAAATTTTGCTGATCTTTCTTTGTTCTAGTGTGCTGACTCTGTGATCCCAGTGCCTCTGAAATGAAATTCATAACAACAGTCATAATAGGATGGAATCTAAAACCTGAAGAAGCTACCAGTGAAACACAGATTGTAAGACAAAGTAAACTACTGAGATTGAAACTCTAGCTATGTGTAATTGCTGCCTGCTCCAGCGGGGCCTGAACTGTACATTTTATCTCAAAAAAGTGATCTCTTTCCAAGTTTGAGATGGTCTAGAGTCCATCTGTTTGAACAACACCAATTACACAGAAAATACTGATCTTCTTGCGGGAGACCCTTATCGAATGCATAACTATTTTAAAAACACAGCAGATGTGTTGTGACTTTACAGTGTTGGTGCATGCACAGGCAAGCACATTCGTGGGCTATTAACTCTGCAGGGCATATTTTACTAATGTGCATTTGCTAGTCATTGCTGCGCAAGCATCATTACACTAAAATAACCATTTTATTTGGGGTTATAACTCTGCTTAGAGATTTAGGTGGCTGCTTAAAACTATTAGACGCATTATAAATGGTTCTTGTTCTCTAAAAAGGCAAGATGAGATGTCCTTATTCTAGGTGTAATATTTTTGGTGGTTTCGTTTTTAGGTAAAATAGCTTGGTACATATAGGACAGCGTTTTCAGAAATGTCTGTTCAGTACCTGGCATGGTGTCTGCGTTTAAGAAAGAGGGGGCAGGGTAATCTGTGGTCTTATCAACATTATGAGCTTAGAAGGAGAAACGTGTCTATAGAGAAATTGCTGAAAAATGAAATAAAATAGAGCAGAAACTTAAAGAAAGCACATTGTGACATACAAGTCTGGTGTTTCTTTCTAATGAGACTCCAGACTTTATTTTATTTATCTGAAAATAATCTTTATGGTAAAATATTACTTAAGCTAGAAAAAAAATGGGAATTAGTAGAAGAAAAGTTAGGGTGTGATAAACTAAACAAATGAGAGGCTACGGTTCTTTGTGTTGGAAAGGAAACCTTGAGAGTGGAGAGAGTTTACTAATGGAGTTCCTTGGGGACTGTTTTTATGGCTAATCTTGTTTTAATATTTTCATTAAAGAGGCAGGCAAGAAAGGCACAAGACTGACAAAATTTGGGAGGCATTTGCTAATACTGAGGAGAATAAAATGTCAAACACTAAGAGCGAGATGACCTTGAAAATACAGCAACAGAAACGGGTAGAAATCTCATACTATGAAGTGCAAGGTCATACGGTTGGTAGCAATTTCTCTATAAATGGGGGACATGAATTGGAAGTGACACAAGAGTGAAAAAACCTGTTGTAATCAATAACAAAACTGACTATGAGTCACTGCTACGTGCTGGCTATGAGAAAGGAAAATATAATTGAAAATGTATCAAGGAAGATGTTTTTTGGTAGGAAGAGAGAATGTTGGTGCCAATAAACTAAGGTACTTACTAACCTCGTACAGAACAGTGTGCATAGCTCTTATTACCAAGTTTAGGTGGAACCAATTCAAGCTGCTCAGCAGCACCATTAAAGGGTCAGGGAGGAGGCTTTTGTTTTAATTAGACCCAAGAAATCCTGAAATGTTATTGGAGGTGAAAATTAAGTATTTTATTCACTGAGAAAATAGTTAAATTATCTGTTTTGTAACAGAACTCACATTAATTGAATTTTAGTTCTTATTTTTTTCTTGCATAAAAGTTCGTTAATATAAGATTAATATTAGAAACATCGTATTTTATCTTCCAAGTCAGCTTTTTTTTGTACATCACAACTCTTATGTCTGTAGATGTTTTCAGAAAACATCTAAATTATAGAATATTCATTTCTGTATTCTATCTCCAAGTGTGTTGTGAAGGTCTATGACATTGCTGTGTTGGTAAGGTTTTGATAAGTTACAAGGTACTTGTGATACATTTACAGTTGAGCCTTTATCCTGCAAGCATATTTAGTGATGGGAAATTCCCATATTTATATATTTGCAGTAGTAGCATCTTATAATGCACAGTACAAAGAACTCTAATGTGAAAGCATGATGGTTTTAGATAAGACTGTTTTTGCTATATGTCAGTCTTGTTACAAACTTTATGGAAAGTTTTATTTTAGAATCACAGAATGGTTTGGGTTGGAAGGGACCTTAAATATCATCCAGTTCCAACCCCCTGCCATGGGCAGGGACACCTCTCACTAGCCCAGGTTGCTCAAAGCCTCATCCAGCCTGGCCTTGAACCCCTCCAGGGATGGGGCATCCACAGCTTCTCTGGGCAACCTGGGCCACTGCCTCACCACCCTCACAGGAAAGAATTTCTTCCTCCTATCTAATCTAAATCTCCCCTCTTTCAGCTTAAATCTGTTACCCCTTATCCTATCCCTACACTCCCTGATGAGGAGTCCCTCCCCATCTCTCCAGTAGCCCCCTTTCAGCACTGGAAGCTGCTCTAAGGTCTCCCCAGAGCCTTCTCTTCTCCAGGCTGAACAACCCCAACTCTCTCAGCCTGTCCTCGTACAGGAGGTGCTCCAGCCCTCTGACCATCTTCGTGGCCCTCATCTGGACCAGCTCCAAAAGATCAATTTTAGTCTAATGATAAGATGTGCTGCAAACAACATATTTAATTTGTTTAAGTGAATGGCAATTCTGGCAAGAAAACTCCCAAACTGAACTGCACTTGGTGTACACAGTTTTCTATTTGTTGCTAATTATTGTACATTCCAGGTAACTCCAGGCAATGTTATGTCTCACAGCTAGGAAACATTATTGTAGAAAGTTGTTCAGCCTTTTACAAGAGCTGGAATTTAAAAAGCTTCAAAGTTAGTGAAGATTTAGTTGTCCAAATTCTTAGCTTCAGTGTCTCACATTTTTCTTTAATGGCTCTTTTAATTGCAATAGCTAGCTAAGACTAAGGCTGGTTGTTTCTCTGTTACAAGGTCTGCTTAAGAGCATTTCTCCTGGGGCTTTTTTGCTGGGAGAGAACTCAGTTTCTGAAGAAAGTAGTATTAGGAGAAAGTGACTATAGATAAAGAACTGAAATTTGGAAAGAGTTTTAGTGATGTTTTTTATTCCTAACCTCTGTTTTAGTTTTTAGTCTCTACACAAAGATAAGCATTGTGTTTTATTTTTAGCACAAAAAGGGGAAAAAAAAACAAACAAAAGGAACTTGCTCCTGTTGCATTGTACACATCCTTTCTTTGTTTTATGCCTTGTTTTCATTTTCTTTTCACTCTCTCAGCGTTTGTGCAAGGCAAAGACGCTTTGTCACTCTCCGTATTGCTTGTACATACTACAGAAAACAAGTCTAATAACTGTTTTCTTTATACATCGACTGTGAAAGTGCTTGTGGTGCTTTAATGGGTGAGCTTTTGGCTTGCCAGTAAGTCTGAGAGGGGAGACTAATAGTACAGTTTGAAATTCTTCATGGTTGTCAAAAGTTAGAAGTTCTAATAGAATCTGTTGTATAACTAGACAAAGAACTGCTTCAATCCGTTAATCCATGCAATGACTTGGAGAAGGAAATAGAGTCTGAAGAGCTTGGCTTTTGCATCAGGCTCTTGCTGAAAATGTCATAGCAGTGACTCACTGGCATAATTGAAGGGAACTGTAAAGTTTCATAGGTCAGTTTACAAAAACAACAAAACAAAACTGCTGAAAATTTTACTGTGCTAGGTGCAGCTAAGAGTGCCAAGATCTTTCCAAAACTCCAAGGAGTTTATCTAGAGAAAATTAGCCCTTACCCCGGGTGAGTAAGCTGCTGGTTTAATTTCCTTTTGCTCTGAAGATCCTACTCTAATTCTTTCAGGCAATGCAGCACGGCCGCACTGATTCGTGTGCTGTAATAAATTACCTTCACGCAGAGCAGCGTTGTAATCGGGAGCAAGAAATGTTGTTGTGACTTCTTGATACCCCAGGGGAGATTCAGCCCTTTACCTTTCCTTACTTTGTGTTAGTGATGTTTCTGTGAGGTGCAGTGAAGACTGAAGAAGAAGACTGAAGGCTTGGTTTGGAAATGCCACTTCACTGTAATATAGCAAAGTTTCTTGTAAAATGTTTTGGGGTTAGTTTTGGCAGACACACCAAAACATTTTTAGATTTGACCTGAGATAATCATGTTTTCTTACTGAAAAGTAAAACCAAAAGGGTGATTCCCAGTTGAACAAAGTGAAACTTTGTTTTAATTGGGATTTAAGAAAGAAAAGACTCCTACCCACCTGGTAGTAGGTGTAGTAGCCATCTGAATGCAATGCACATTGGGATGTTCAAGAGAAGAATTCAGTTGTTGTTTCTCACTATTAGCATTTAATTATTATTCACAGTATTAGTATTTATTGCTTTAGGTGATGCCTGTCCTGCTTCTAATAATGTGAGCTCTGAACGAAGATGAAAGGAGCATATGAAGAATAATGAGAAAGCTAGTAAATATGAAGACTTTTTTTTTTTCAGTGAGAAGAGGTCCATGTTTTGAACTTGATTATTTGAACTAAATCTTCTATTTACCTGTAGAAGCAGGTTAATCCGGGAGATTGACTTGGATGGAATCACCCCCTAAAGATGAGAAGCCATACTTTTTTTTTTTTAACTATGGAATTTTTTGAGTATCTTCTGAAATTTCCAGACATGATAGTAATGCTTTAAGACTTGTAAATGAAAACTCTATTGGAAACTAGTCAAAGGTCTGGACACCATCCAGGATTTGAAACCATGAAATATCATATGCTTTTTTGGGGGGAGAGATCTAGAGTCTAAAAATATTTATTCTATACCATATGTGATTAGGCATAAAAGTACAACTACAAAAGATCTGCTTCATACTGCAAAATTTGCCTAAAGATGTGTCAGGAATGAGGACAAAATATGGTGGGACTGTATAATGTTAACAGCAAAATTTTTATATTTGCTAAGTCATACATTCTGATTTCATCTTATGGTACAGCATGAAAACTTTGATTAAAATTGACATTCCCAATTAAGAAAAGTAGCTTTTCTGGCTAAGAAAAATAACATTTAGCATCCTTCTTCCTGTCATGGAACCCTACTTGAGGCTCACTGAAGAGTGTTGAAGATGTTTCAATGGCACTCACATAATTCATAGGCAATTGAAAAATTAATTAAGTACACCTGAACGGAAGCTGAACTTTGGGCTGCCGGAATGTTAAGGATACTTAAAAAGAATGTAAGCATGCATACACCCCCTGCTACCTAGATACAACCTATTTTTTCTGATTGCTTTCTCACCCTTCCCGCAGTCTCCCTTCATGTTCATGAGTGGATTTGTCTGAGCCTTAATCAATGTCCTGTATCTTTTGGATGGCTTTTACTGCTTTTACTCCCTGGAAATGTTTCCAAAATAGTGTTTGTGTATTATAATGTTCTTTTAGTGGAACCTGTATTTTAAGAAACAAGTGACACAACTGTTGTGGTCCCCAGAATTAGAGAATTCTGTTGTGAAACTGAGCAAAGGCAGTGACACGTTCATGATTTTTGGGCCACAGAAAGTGGAATGTATAACAGATCCCCTCATTTCCAATCGCCAGGTTTTTTTTTATCACTTAAGAGCTAGTGACATGGAAGCATTCAGGTCTCTGACAAATAAGGGAACTTAGATCTATTCTTGCTAAAAGCATAGGTGTCGGTGTTTCTGTTGGATTAGGAAAATCCTCTTCAAATGACACAAAATGACCCAAAGAAATAGTATACTATTGGAACACACATGGTAAAGGACTCCTGAATCTGAAAATCCTGCAAAATTTAAGCAATAGTGTGTAAAATGTAAATAAATGGTGTGTTTCAGTTGCTCTATGTTTACATAAGCATTTTGTCTCTGTAAGCAAAGTGTCTTGTACAATAGCTGACACAAAGTCAGGACTGGACTTCTGCTGTTCAACAATGCATCCAATCAAAAAGATGATGGGAATAGATTGGAAACATTAGGCTAGCGTTTGTCTGCTTTTAGATTACTGATTTACAGCAGGTGTGGTCTGTTCTCTATTTTCTTGAGATTAGTAGTTAAGGTACTTGCATAAAACCTGATTTTTGTTTCTGTCAGTTCAAGGCTTTTGGAAGCCATTGACTGTTGAAAGTTCCATCTCATGTAGTTCCTAGGTGAGAACTCTAAAACATGGTGTGTTTATTTTGTGAAATCTTCTTTTTAGTTGCTCCAGAGTCCCAGACAAGATAAGGCAGTCAAGACTAAGGTCTGATTTCTTGGTATATTATCATTGTGCTTAAATTTTTTTATATCCTCATGCAGTTCTTCTTCACTCTCCTTAAGTTGCTCACTGTGCCAAATGAAAAGTATCACTCACAAAAAAGTATGAAAAAATAAAGCAAGCAAAATCGATAGCAATTGGATTAAAAATTGAGGTCTGTTTAGAAAGAGACTTTTTGTAAAAAGCTTGTTCAGGTTTAAATGAATAATGGGTAAGTGATACTTTTCTCCTGTCTTATATGCACGCACTGGTGCCAAAGGTAAGTCAACAAACTCACCGGGTGTGCAGTTTGTACCCAAACAGCCCTAAAGGGAGAGGAGAGGCTGTTAACTAACCGTTGTTAACCCTCTGTTGTAAAAATCCATGCGGAGGAGAGCACATAAAACCATGCCATTCGTACTGACTGTCTTTCTTGTGTATTCCATAGCTTTCAAATCGTCCAGATAATGCTGCTAGTGGGTGGCGTTAGTGCCTCTTGGAACGGGAAGAAAGAAGTGTTCAGAAAGAGGCTAATACAAGAAATAAGTGGAGCTGGTACCCTGTTTTCATTAGTGAGGCAGTGATATTGTCAGTGGAAGGTGTGCCTGTTCAAAAATCAGCCCCTTAGTTATCAGGGGTGATTCTGTCTCTGATCCTTTACCATTCAAGTGCAGAGGATACTTTTTTTTTTTCCTTTGAAAATCAGACCCATCCAATGTCTACTGAAAGTCAAACTTCTGATTCTTCCAAACACAATTAACATTGGGAAATCTGTTTTTTTCTGGTATCTACATACAGCTGATCTTTCCTGAACTCACTATTATCAGACACAGCTGTCATGCTTTGAAGCACTCTGGAAGACCCAGTGGTATGAGCTAATCCATAAAAACTCACCCCACAATTTAACAAAGGGAAGGTTGTTCTGTTGTGCTCTCCCTGGACCTCCCAGGTGAGTGTTCTTTATTTACCTGGGCTATTTGCGTAAGGGGTGAGGAACCTGGAAATTTGTTTGCCGATCTGATTAGCAACTGCAATGTTAGAAGTGTCAGCACAGATCCATATCCCTATCATTTTGTAGTTGCTTCTATTCAGAATTCATTTCTAGGTGCAGGGATTTGGAGAAAGCAAAGAACGTAATATCTTGTTCAGTAATAGCAGAACCATGATTTTTAAAAAGTTATTAACATGTTAGTAAGGAGTTTAGACCTACATGATATTTCTCCCTCTCTTTTTTTTATAATTAGAATGCTTGCCAAAGGAAAAGTAATTTGAAAAAATATCCAGCATTGGATTAGTGGCATATATAAGAAGGGTAAAATATATTCAGAGTATTCAGTACAGATCGTTAAATACAATTTGTTTGCTTGGTGGTCTTGAGAGTAGGTTGCACTCCTTTATTTCTTAAAAGTTGCTTATATCAAAGTAATTGATAAGAGACCTTTGTCAGTTCATTTTAAATTCTCTACTTATGTATCTGCTGAGGCTATTTACTTGAAATTGCCTCTTTTTAAAGCATTTGGGCAGGTGGTAGAGACAGATACAAACAGTTCTAGTTCCTCAGGGTGCCTTAAATAGGAGTATTTGGGGATCTGGAGGACATGAGGACATCAAAAGTTTTGCTAAAAAACCTTGGAAAAGTTGATGAAACAGATTAAATATGGTCATATTTTGATTTCCCCTTGCTGTTGTGTGTCTCAACTATTCAGAGACATATCTCTGAAGTCACCTATGAATCAAATATTGCATTTATATGTAATGGTTTCAAAAGAGGGAGAAATAAATGCAGTGTAACCTGACCTTTAAGAGACAGAAATGAGTAGGTTATCCTTTTGCTTTCCTCTAAATTATCTGTTTATTATTTACATGTGTTAGAGTATGTATTTTTATTCTTATTCTTGCTAAATCTGTGTTTCTGGTATTGGTTTTGGACCCTGGGTTGCCTCAAAGTTCTCCAGAGAATCATCTCTTTGATTCTTGTGCCTTACTCTTTTAATCTTTCTCTTCCCTGTCTTTATTATGTAAAACTTCAAAACTTATTTTTCACATCTCCTTTATTTATAATCAAGTCTAGAAGTGATGGTTGGAACAGAAGGCAAAGAAATAACACCCATTCTCCAAACTGTTAACTGTTCCTTTTGTCTTTTTATGTCAGGTGAAAACCTCATGGAAGAATGCTGATTCTCAAAAGCTTGGTATCTCCTTTATTGGCTGATTAAGTTAGGTAAATAACTTTTCCCTCTTTTCTATCCTTCATTGTAACATAATTTAAAGATCTTACTTAGTTCTCCCTTAAAAATGTGAGTTTAAATACACTAATCAATAAGCTTTTGAGACTGATGCAGAGAGCAGAGAAACAAGTCCACAAAGGAACCAGTAGTGCTGCTTTGTTCAGAACTCAGCTGCTGGGTTCTGGGCTGACGCCCTGTACAGAACAATACATCCAAAATGCCCTCCCCTCCCTTGAAAAGAGGGACACACAAACTGTTGAACAGCCTGCCTTTTTTATGCAGTAACAAATATTCTGTCCTCCTAGTTTCCTTATCTAAAGTAAAATACCTCTAAACAGGAAAGTTTAAATGCTACTTGTGCAATGCATAATTGCTAAATTGAAATTATTACCCCAATGGTTTAATCTGACCTAATCTGAATTTTATGCACAAAAATACTGGAAAATCATTACAGTTTGTGTTTCCAGGAATGCTTTGGACTAGCACATAATCTAGATCTTAAGTTGATATTTTAAATTAATGTTAACAAATAATTATCTCTCCTCCATCTGTTACCTGACCAAAACTTTTATAGTTTCAAGTAAAATTCAAAAGCAGGTAAATGTTGGGGAAAAAATACTTTTGCCCTTCATGACAACGCTTGCTTTGAAATGTATGCATGACTAAGCTTTTTTTGAACTGGGTTTCTGCCAAGGTGTTCAGATGCCTGATTTGGAGCTCGCATTTCCTTTTCTTGATATTAAAAGCAAAAAGAAGAAATAGTCACCGTCTGCTGGGACGAAATATATGTGTACAATGTTATCAGATAGACATAGGGGCAAATGTGAAGCTCAATAGCTTAGGACTCTTCAGCCAGGAGATGATACTGCCAAGAGTGATGTGGATAGAGGTCTAGGAAATAATGAATGGCATGGAGAAAATAGGGCAGGGATGCCTCTCCTGGTACAAGATGTAAGGATTGTTTTGATAACAAAATATTTTTATAGCAAAAGTGGTGAAATGGTTCTCCTTGAGACATGTAGTTAATCTGTGGAATTCCTCACTGGGCGTGATTGTGAATATTAAGCATTTATATAAGGTGAGTTGGGAACTGGAAGTGTTTACGTAAGAGAAATCCAGTGAGGATTACTAAATGCAGAGACACCACCACTTACTCCAGAGATCCATGAACTGAAAATGGTTGATGACTGGGAGAGTACATGGGGGAAGTGGTATATATTAAACTTCTCCTGCTGAGTATGCATCTGCTTTTGGCCGCTACTGCATCTAGTTGAACTAGATGGACCTTGGGTTTCATCCACTACAGCCACTCTTACGTTTGATGTACAGCTACCTGGCATTACTGTTGGCTTAGATTTTTGCTGATGTTTGAAACAACATGTGAAAAATAACAGCTTTTGGAAAAGATTTCAGTCCAAAACTTTTTTCATTCCCTCTTTATATTCAAGTTATCAGTGTTAATATTTGCTGTTGTTCAAAATTATTAATTGTCTGGAAATATTTGTTAAGTTTTAGTAATTAAAAAAAGAATGTTTAAATCAGAATTGATCAGCAGCATATTTGGGCTAACCTGTGTTGTAATGTTTGGAGCTTTGATTTGCAATTTTGTTGCTGTTGAAGTTTTGGCTTTTTATCTAGTTTGGGATGGAAAATATTCTTGGGATATTACCATATTTTCCTGTTCAGCTCTACTAAAAAGTCGACTATTAGCCTGGAAGAGGTGGATGAGAGCTAAGCAGGGAATATAGATCAAAGAATTAAAAACTTTACATGTCCTTGCTTATAACATCGCGATTCAGAACATTTTCTTCTATTTTATTTCTAAGGGGCCAGGAGAAAACCCCTCGTACTTATGTGCCTATCCCTTGGAACCATTTCCCATATACTGACACTATGATGACAGGTGTAAATTTTGATTAAAAAAAAAAGACAGTCTTGCAAAAGATAAGACATTTTTGGGGCTGTATTTTAGGATAGCTGTGCTGGAAGTGGGTGTTCATTTTCTTCCTATGCCCTTACTTTTTTTGCTGTGTGATCCTGCAGTGAAATCACTTGTCTGGTGCCAGCCTGCTATGTCAGAAATTTGGCGTAACTTCTGGGTCACAGCATCCCGTAGGACAAGGAGAAATGAAATCTATGCAGCAACGATGTGGTTTTGAAGCTCAGGGGAGGGGGAAAAAAACCAAAAAACCAAACAAACGGTGAACTTATAAAAATGAGAAGATAGAAGCATTAGAATTTTTAGAGTTCTAGCAGAAGAAATCATTACTGAGTGAAACTCGTTGGGCTGTGGGACATGGGCTGTGCATAATAGTTGTACTTCCTGGGAGGCAGAGCCAAGCTGGTAGGTGGCAGGTGCAGCACAGGCAGGCGGGTGTGTGCACAGCCAGCCTTGTCTGCACAGGGAAATTAGTGAAGTGTAGGTTTACTTATGGATTTTTGGTACTAGCTATTCTCACAAACTCCCCTGTGAATGTTTATATTTGGCACCATTCTGATACTCGGAGAAACACAAACACTTCTCTCAGAGTTTGCAGAAAGACAGTGGGAAATGTAGAGGTCAGTCATGCATGGAAGATGTTTGAGTGTGGCAGTGGGAAGAAGAGAAGAAAATAAAAATGGGGAGAGGGGAATTTGGATGAGTTTTAGCCTGAGGATCGTAGTACCAATTAAAAAGAGAGAAAACCGCTCTCCAGCACCAGGCAGCCCATTGGTTAAATGGGGGAATGTGCCTCGCTTGAGTATAATTAAACCCCAGTCTGCCAAAGTGGCCTTTGCTCAGTTCAAGGAATAGGATCTCGGTCTAAGAGTGGTGGCTTGGCATCTGATGCCTTCAAATTTTTTACTTTCAAGAAATCTGTGTTTTGGAGGAAATATTGTGAAAATTTTCAAGGACATGTTCTTGGGAGCTATGGTTTGCTGTAATCACCCTCTCCTCCCTTTCTTCTTGTTTTGTTTTCTCTTGCCTCTCAGATATGGTCCTGGTTTTTTTCCATTGTGCCCTTTATTTTTTTTTTTAAATGGGTTGTTTTGTTTTACTGGTTTGGTCTGAAAGCATTAGTTAAGCCAAAATAGCTAAGGGGAAATCCTGTTTTTGCAGCGCGTAGGAACTGTTTGCTTCGACAATCCTGTCGCTAGGTATGTTCATCTAAGCAAGAGTCTGATGGTCTCACTGATACGGTATCAAAAGGCTTCGATCATTTTAAGTGTGTCCTGAATTTCTCCAAACTCATCTTTTACAGTGGATGCCTGTGTTTATTTTTTCTGAAACCTCTGCAGTGCACACTGTTTACAAAAGTTATCTCCATACAATTATGTCTAGAAATGAGACTTCTTACCAAACACTGAATTTATTTTTTTTTTAAGTTGGACTCTTAAAGAGGAAGGAAAATCTACTGTGGACATATTTTAAAGTAGATTCTGCATACTGAACCAGTGTGAGAGTTTTTCTTGTAGCTGTCATACAATTTTTCTTATGGTTTTCCTTGCATAGGTGAACTGAGTCCAGATTATAACAATTTCTATCTCTTGAGCCATAGTTTGCAAAAATTTCTGGAGTACTTTTGACTAGTACTCCAGTACAACTCTCTCCTTTAGTAAAAGTGGTCACGCGATGGTGTCCTACAAAGATTTGTTAGCAAAAGTTTGGGGTGAGCCATTATCAACATGGGCAAAACTGTTGCTGGGCTCTGCAGGCCTTTCCAGGAGTCCTATGAAAACTATTATGCAAGGTATTATATTTTGTGGAATACTTAATACTATATGCATCGTACAATGCAAAAAATCATTAAAAAGATTAACAGCATATAAAGGTTTTATTAGAACTTCTATCCCTTTTGCCCATAAAAGACTCCCTTGCACATTGTGATTCCAGCCATTGAGACAAGATGTATAAAAATGATCAAAAATGTATTTTAAAAGTCATAATGCTGAGGTCTAGTAAGTTAGGTGGCTAGGCAGCAGATTTGTGTCTCATTCAAAGCCTTAAATCTCCATTTCAAGAGAGATAAAGCTGCCTCTCGGCAGCACGGTTGTTCAGTGCTATGTGCTGCACTACAGTGCTTACACGTACTTGATAAAGTACATTCCCCTCATTATTACAGCATTTAACTTGAAGGAAATATTCCTTTGGGCATTTGTATTAGAAGGTTCACGTGTTTGATATTCGGAGACCAATACGTAAAATGTCCATGAATGTTTTAAAATCTTCGCTGTGCATCCATGCATTGCTGAACA
>WKFP01014016.1:382207-417871 GCA_011057875.1 Pterocles orientalis
TGCAAAAATTTCTGGAGTACTTTTGACTAGTACTCCAGTACAACTCTCTCCTTTAGTAAAAGTGGTCACGCGATGGTGTCCTACAAAGATTTGTTAGCAAAAGTTTGGGGTGAGCCATTATCAACAAGGGCAAAGCTGTTGCTGGGCTCTGCAGGCCTTTCCAGGAGTCCTATGAAAACTATTATGCAAGGTATTATATTTTGTGGAATACTTAATACTATATGCATCGTACAATGCAAAAAATCATTAAAAAGATTAACAGCATATAAAGGTTTTATTAGAACTTCTATCCCTTTTGCCCATAAAAGACTCCCTTGCACATTGTGATTCCAGCCATTGAGACAAGATGTATAAAAATGATCAAAAATGTATTTTAAAAGTCATAATGCTGAGGTCTAGTAAGTTAGGTGGCTAGGCAGCAGATTTGTGTCTCATTCAAAGCCTTAAATCTCCATTTCAAGAGAGATAAAGCTGGCTCTCGGCAGCACTGCGAGGCACAGAGTGCTGGACTTTAACCTGCTGCTACGGTGACAGTGAGAATTCTGTTAATGGGCTTCTGGCAGTATTTGGGTGTAAGATTCCAAATTTTACAATGATGAGAGAAAGAAATACTTGCTTTGTTTCCTGGTGACTTAAAAAATTGTAGGTTTTGAAGCTGTTCCGAGTCCAAAAATCTGGAAACCAGGAGCAGTAAATAATGTGTATTAGGGGACAGTGAAGTAGCACCTAATGATACGTGACAGTATCATATGGTTCATAATTATCCATTACAGCTGTGTAATTTGTAAAACTGGCTTATGTGGTGTTGTGTAAAGTGCATACACACAGAGAAACATGCATCTGTGTATTTATAAAAATCTATACACGGTTGTTCAGTGCTATGTGCTGCACTACAGTGCTTACACGTACTTGATAAAGTACATTCCCCTCATTATTACAGCATTTAACTTGAAGGAAATATTCCTTTGGGCATTTGTATTAGAAGGTTCACGTGTTTGATATTCGGAGACCAATACGTAAAATGTCCATGAATGTTTTAAAATCTTCGCTGTGCATCCATGCATTGCTGAACACTTTTCACAGGCCCGGAGCCTGGTTCTTAATGCGGGTGAAGGACAGGCTGGCAGAACACCGCAGTCGTGTGGGTAACCTTGAAAATGCTCGTACCTACGGAGTGATTAAGCTCGTTTCTTTCTGAGGCTTTCTCACAGTATAAACAATGATGACTGCTGATTTGAGCTGCAAAAGGATGTCTATTTAGCATATGTAGCAAAGGAATCTGTAATTATGTGGAGTAATCTTCCCGTGAGTCAGGATCTCTCATTTAAGAAGCTCCCTCTCTCCTGAATATCTATAGCTTTCTTTTTGCTATGACCTAGTGTCTGTGTCTGTATAAAGGATGTTACTGTTGAACAGACCTTGCCTATTTGGAAAGTATGTTTGTCAGTGTAAACACTGTTCTGGAGACACAAGTGAATGCATGCCCCACGTAAAGATTAATAACTGAAACCCCTCAGCTCAGTGCTGAAACACAGGGAGGGGAAAAAATGTCTTTTAACACTCTGGTATCTTGAGCATCTGGTAAAAAAAAAACAAAAGAGCAGTGAGACCCGGATTTTGAATAGCCCTTGCTAGCTGATGCCGCTTAGCACCGTAATGGTTTGGGTCTCTGGAGGAAAGGGACATGCTGGCTTCACAGGTGCAAAGGAGGAGGAATGCGTAGGAGATGCTAGGACTGGAAGAATCCGCTGGGTCTGCTGGAATCTTCTCCAGTTCATCCCAATGAGAAAAGAGAAATATAAAAATTCAGATACCCTTAGAAGGGGAAGTACAAAAAACAAGAGAGAAATGTGGGCTTTTTTGTTGCTCTGTTTGGGTGTTGTTTTTTTTTAAAGGCTGTCTAGACAGATAAAAAGGTTGTTAACTGAGCAGTGACTGAAATGGTGGCCCCTGTCCTGTATGTATGCATCGCAGAAAGGCAGAAGATGTTATTTTGGACGTGATTTCAGGAAATCATTTATGTTTGTCAACTACCTTTTATTTTAATGGGTGTTGCATGTGCTCAGCAACTTATAGGATTGGTCTATTTGTTTCCTTTGGGTTTCTCTGTTTCTTGCTAGCCTATTCTTTAACCTGTTCATCTAGCTCTCTGAAATCTCTTCCTTTCCTCCTTTCTTCTAAGCTGGAAGATTTTAAGTGTTGTCTGCTCACTTGAGACCTTGGTTTAAAGTAAGAACTGCTAAGATGACTCTTCCTGAAAATTCTGTGATCAGACTTTATGCTGAATTAATATGTATGAATACAAGAGAAATCGTTCTCTGGAGTTTCGTTGATCTTTGCTTGTAATATCTCATAGGGGAGAAATTTGTCATAAATTAACTGAACCATGAATGAGCTGTTGAAATTCATCACATGTTATTAGATTTGCTGGTGGATGGTTAATGAAACAGCCTTGTGTTCTGCCACCAGGAGCTGTTCGACAGAATCCAACAGGGCAGCACAGTGAAAAAGCAAACTGGATCTGCTCTAGTGGAGAAATTTCAACAAACATGGGCAATATTAAGTTTTACTATAAATTTGTGGAGTTTTAAAATTGGAAGTATGAAATCTTTCCAGAGAGTGTCCATTTTGCTAAATGAGGTCTCATCTTCCAGGAGTAGAAATGTGGGGATTTTTATTGTTATATTTGCTGGGATTAGAAGAGAAAAATCCTCTATCAAATTAAAGGTGAGGATGGGATCATTAAACAATGGATATATCAAATCTGACAGCCTGGAAAGCACAAACAAAGAATCAAGAGTTCAGTTGCCAGATGGTGAAAAGAAAGTTGATCAGAGTTGATCACGCAACAGCAAGGGTAACAAAAGGCCTCCAAATTTCCTTTTGACAGTGGGAGCTGGGAGTACTTAGTACTCTTCATGGGTGCTGACCAGTTTGCGGACTTTCACCTCAGAAGTTTTCTCTGCTGCTGTAGTGCTTAGCACACTAGAAACATCCATCCGCATAACAGCTTAGCTTGCTGATCAGTGACATACTTTCTGACTCCTATACTGTTGTCAGATTTTCAATTTCCTTGTTTCTTTCATACCCAGGAAGCCAGTGTGAACTGCACAATATATGTATATACAATATTACTGAATTACAACTGCTCTGGTGAAAAGAAGATGACAATCTGCTGGCTAATTAGTGGACCTCAGTGCATGGATGCTTTCCTGCAAGATTCACGTGAGAAGTTCATAGCATGCTTGTTCCTTCTCTCATAAAGGTTGAATTTGATCATGTTGAATTAGACTCCCTAATAAGTAGGCTGATTTGCCAAGTTTCCAAGTAGTCTGGTTGTAGCTTAGAAGAAAAAGGACGGCTAGACAAGTGATAACAGCCTTCAAATCTCAGTAAATCATCATCTGAGTTAGTGTACAGAGCCTTGAGAAAGGGTGTGTCATGGGGTGCCACCACTAAAAGTGCTGTGTAGTAACCAGCTCTGAACCTGGATACTTTGCACGTAAGTAATTAATAATACCCCTTGGGAAGTAAGCAGTGGGGTATGCTTTCTGTGTAAGGTATTAATTGATCAGTGAATTGTTAATTTCATTTCCCTATCTGTTACAGGCGTGCACAGTAGCCTCTCTGAAGTCAAGGTTAACCTCTCTGTGGCCTCTGCACTGCCTGCTGACACTTCAGTGTTACAAACTAGTCACCTTTGGGAACAGCTCAGATAACGTGAAGGTAAAATTAATTCTCATGTTTGTTAGAAAAATTATGATAGTGGTGATAGCTACTTAGTTTAATTGTTACAGTGGCAAGGAATAAATCTACTGGCAAAAGACATAAGCTTATAGTAGGTTTTTGGCTTAGAAAAAAAGCGTTGGTTTTGAGACTTCATTACATGGGAAAGAAAGCTTGTGTATAACGTCCAAATTCTGTAGTCTTCAGTGCTTCTGAGTGATTCCATCAATTTGTTTTTCTTATGCAGAAATAGTCACCTGCCCACCAACAGGTAGAACGTGTTAGCTAATGGGTAGAAAGCCAGGAGCAGTATCCCTGATGAAATCACTGATAGACTTGTATAACTGTTTCACAGTGGTTTAGGAAGAAAGGAACATGGAAAGGAAGGAGATGATATTAATATAAAATATTGTGTAAACCAGAAATTTATATGTTTATGCTTTGTTATTCTTTCTGAGTGTAAATGATTAGATTGAGCCTATCTACGTGTTACTTGCACTTTAAGATGCTCATTTAACAGGTCTTTCTGGACTTTTATATAAATAATACATGTAATGTACACATTGGTTCAGTAATTTTGCTGAATATAAGAACTCAGAGAATTATTATTTGTGTTCTAGTTGTACTCAGAGGCCTCCTCAGGATAGGAGCCCCATTGTGGCAAATGCTACTAACCATCCAAAAAGATTAGGGGATCAGGTTTTTGTTCCCCCGAGAACCATATTGATTTAACAGAATTTTTCATGAGCTTGGCTCATGTCCCTTTCACATCCTTAAGCCTCACTCCTGGGGTTTTTAGGTAGTTGTCCTTGTAAATCAATTTTATATGGCCTCAAGATAATCTTATGTGCTCAGATGGCACACTGGAGCCCAGGCCTGCTCCTAGGAGTTGTACAGCCATGGAGGTGATAACAGAGAGCTCTGAGGTCCCACTCAGCCATTCCTGAGCACTGCAGCTGTGACTCTTGCACTCATCTGATTCAGTTCACTCGGCCAACGTGTGAAAATTCAGGTTTTTTTCTACTGGGTTAGTTTGCTGTTGGCTTAGCAAGCTAGAAAGACTCTTGCAGGAGTTGGGTAAGTCAGCATAAGGAGTAAGAAAGAAATGAGATCTCAGAACTGATCAAGCAAGTGCTCCCAGAAACTCCAAATGTCAAAATCAAAATGGAAGCAGGATGCGTCTGAAGACTTAAGCAAAAAGTTTGTTAACAAAGCAATGACTGTAGAAAAATTTACATTTTCATTTGCTTAGGATTATCCTGTGAAAAACGTCAACATAGCCCATTCAAATCTTATTTTTCTATTAGCATAAGAAAAAGCACCTTTGAAAGTGCCTAGAAATGTGATTTGATAATTTCAGTGTTTGTTTGACTAGTACAAAGTATGTAGGCTGAGAAGTTCAAAGTTCACCAAATAGCTACAGACCAACTGTATTTGGGCAATGATGTGAGACTTCATGGAAGTGGCTGGGAAAACCTACTAGGACTCTCGGAGGACAGCTGGAAGCACATTCGTCTTTAATGCTTGAGAGGGAACACAGCAGAGCCTAACAGTCTCGTGAATGCAATGTGGGGGAAAGCAACAGTTTGTTAGCAATCCAGAAGTTGCCATCTCTTACATTCACAAGCCCAGAAGGGATCAGTGGCTCCAGTGAACGGTGAGATAGCCACTTTTGCTGCTTGGTGAACAGCTGCCCTTGCTGAACATGGCAAGCCTACAAAAAGCACTAGAACAATGTCAGAATGACAGATTTTTCCAGCCCTTCTGTGCACAGTATAGATGTGTCAAATAAAAGCATCGGAAGATGCGTAATCAGAATTATCATGCAATCATTTATGAGAACAGCTGTGTGAGTAAAATCCTAATGGTTATCCTTTTGACAGCCGTGCCCAAGTAGCTGCACCAGGGCATGCAGCAGAAAGGGAGAAGGCTGAACCATGGACTTGGACCTGTAATACTCTGGGCAGGGGCACTCTGCGGGGTACAGTGACAGCTGGGTGCTGCAGCAGATCAGAAACTTGTAAATATGAGTCTCGGTGAATGTGAGGAGACAACAGTATCTGGAGAGAGGGAAGCCTGAGTGCAGAAATATGGAGATTACCTTCCTGTGCAGAACTGAATTTCTGCCTAGGAATTTGGTTGTGCATTGTCCTTTTAACTACTCTAGTTTGTCAAAAGCTGCTTTCCCATATTGTGCATAGGTGGTGCGTGTAGCGCTGTAACTCACGCTTCTGACTTTGGTTGGCATGTTTTATCTAGAATCTGTCATATTTCGCAGGGCAAAGAAAGTGGGACTGCTATTCATATGCAAAGAATTAAAGACCCAAAATGAGAAGAAATCTTGTATAAAAATGTGGTTGGAAGGCTTCTTTCTTTTCTCTGTATTCACTTTGCAGTTTAAAAACTTTTTTTTTTTAATTTTCAGAACAATAGAAACAAAGCTATTTGGATGCAGAGTTTCCTGTGTATCTAATAACCCAAATGTGCTTTAGAGTGTCTGACTCTAGCTGCAGAAAACCAGTTCTTTAACACTTGTTACAGCAGTGGACAGGCATTCTTGTCTGCATCCATCTGTACCGGTGAAGAGGTTGCCGCTTCCAGTGTTTTATCACCTCCCACCAGCCAGAGACTTCCACTCTTGCTGTTCTGTTGCCAGTGCTCCAGCGTTGGACCATTGCCTGTTTCCTGTAAGGAAAACGGGCTAAGCTGCCTCAGATCACCCGCTTTAACTGGTTAAACTAGCCTAATTTGTATTGCTTGAAACAAATTAGGGCATGCTTACATGAACTGGTCTACTGCACGCGTTGGATAAAAGTGGGAGCTTTCAGGAAATGACGAAAGCTGCAGGAATGCTACAGGCAGTTACCCTTGACTAGAAAAAGGATGTCGGGTACATTGGCTTCTGTGTAATGCTCACTTAGTCCTACTGCGGACATTATGATCTTTTCACTGTAGTATAAGGGTACAGAAATTAGCTGTAAATAGACAGAACCTATGCATTTTTTGTCATCTCAGCAAGCAGTAATACCAATTTATCAAATTTCTGTAGCCAGAAATATTATCAAATTGTTCCCTTTTATCAAACTACAGAAAGCCCTATAATGGTCCCAATGCCCTCTTGTCTCTGTAAACCATCATTTCGTTCATCTCTAGTGACTGACCTGGTAGCATAGTCAAAAGCTTATACAGATGAACAGAATGATTTGCCTCTGAGTGTCATGCCTAAAACACCAAGTCGGTCAGTTTATCCACTTTGTTATTTAGCCCTACATTTGGGTTCAGCCTAGAATCCTCAGAGCTTAGGTTTTACATAAAAAAAAAGAAAGTTATATCATAGTTTCTGTGGCTAAGTCACAGAAGGTGATGATATAATATACACTGCCAGAACATTTTGTTTTCAGTGTCTCCTCTCTCCACTTGAGTGCATAGTTTTCTTTCCCCTTTGGTTGCTGTCTTTAGAGCTATGATAATACCCAGTAAACATTCATATCAGTTTCTCATATTTAAAAAAACATTGCATTTAATATATGCTTTAGGAAATATTGTCCTGTTGTATTGTGCTATTTTATATGGAGTGATCAAATCTGCATGCCAAAATATGCAGTTCAAATCTTCCATCATATACCAAAGCAAGCAAACATAGCACAGTGACATCTGTTTTATCAAAAAAAGATGCTGTGCATAACACTGCACTTTGGAAATTCATCTTGTCATTGAAGCAAGTTCTAGAGCTGGGAACTCTCCAGTCTCCCTGAATGTCTCCAGGATACTCAAAATATAAAAAACCCAACCCACAAAAAAACCATCACCTCTGCTGGCTTGATTATTACAGTTGTGCATGATAAGGGAAGTGATCTCAGAGTGAATGCTGCTTTTTGGGCTGGAATAATGCGAATGTTTGAATGCCAGCTGCCAGCCCTGCCTTTGTCCACTGCAGAGTCAGCTTCAGCCAAGTTTGTTCCCATTCATGTCTGCATCTCGGCTGAAGAATGCCATTTCTGAGCCGGTAAAAAATAGATCATAAGCTGAGCATCACGAGCATACTAATGGAACCCAAATTTCCTCCCAGCTGGTTGGAGACCAGTGAATGCCGCTGAATGAACCCTGCAGTACTGTGACAAGGGGGCACCTGCTGAGACCTATTCACCAGCCAGTTCTCAGGTTCTCCTTGGAGATCTCGATTGAAAAAGAGAAAAAAAAATCAGTAGGAAAAACCTGGTCTATTCCAATAGTGTGACGGTTGTCTTGGGTTTAACAAAGGCTCATAAATGTAATGAAATCAGCATGGGTGCATCATTTTTAGCTAAGGAAATCTGCAGAGACTGTACTCTGCCGTTTACTGACAGGGAGTAATGACAGCAGAAACATACTGTAACGGTCATTCACTGTTCAATGATCTTCGTATTGCCATGCGGAGAGGCAGACATATGAAGTGCATTCGTATGGATGTCTGGGACTGTGGGAATTAATGGTGCAGTCACAGAGAAGCAAAGGTCTAAGCGTTCATGTTCCCTCGCTCAGCATGTCAGACTCTGTGCTGCTGGATTGGTTTTGCTCTCTCTAGAGTACATGCATCTCAGTTCTAATAACCATTTTCTCTCTATTCTCTAATGAGAAAAGAAATTAACGCGGGATGGTTTATAGCCAGGGAGTTACGGGTGCTCTTTTCTTTTCTTTAAAAGCTAACGTAACAGGTGTGATTTAAGATGTTCTAGAATTAATAGAAAAACTGTCGCTCAACATTGGTTAAGTGCTATTTAAAAAAAAAAAAAGGAAAAAAATGTCGCTAGCAATATTTTTTGTACTGTTACTTGTGTTACCAGACATTTGAAAAGCTTATTTTTCTCTGTACAGAGTGTAGGCAGAAAAAAGGATATATTTGAACCTAATTCATCATGGAAATAGTTCATACTAGACTGAAAGTGTTGGAAAATAGGTTTGGAGGATTCTAGGGAGAGGTCTTGGTTAGTGAGTAATTTTGTATTCAATGAGCAGGTGAGTTTGGCCATGATTCGTAGCAGATGTGAGATCTAGCTTTTGAAGTTACTGCTGTGTGTTCCTTTTTCTGAGTGCTAACTTGTCTGTTCAGTTTTAACTAAGCACATTCTTACAAAAATGCTCAGTGATGGTGTTTACAAGCAGGAATTCTTTATTGGCATATCATGCCTCTGGTTTTGGCAATTAAAAAAAAAAACAAACCCGAACAAGAAACCCCACCAACTTTGTGGTAATGGAGTATTCTGAGAGCTACGGCTGTAGTAAACTTGAGCAGAAGCTGAGTGTTGTGTGCACTCATAACTGTATTGATTTTGATAGAGTAATTTCATGAAGAAAACAGGGAAGGTAAGGCTGACCTAAACAGTAGGGACGTATAATTATCTAGATAGGCACCTAGATAGTAACTCCCACTGCTGGTGACATTTGGTAATGAGAGCTGTTGCTTTCCAGCAAGAAGTTCAGTTTAATAAAAACTAATTAATTGATTTGACTTGACATATTTAAGAAATGTAAATTTTACAAGAAAATATTAAGCAACTGAAATCATTGTACAGCGGGTTCTATTATTTTCTTCTGGTTTTAGAATTCTGACTTTTCTAGGAATGTTATATAAGTGTTTCTCAGCAGGATTTGAGAAGTTACATTTATTTTAGTGTATGAAAATGCTGACTGTATTTCTGCTCCAAAATGTTGGGGAGGTACTAAACCAGCTATTTCTGTAATTATTTATTCTGTAAAGTCTTAGTAATTTAAGTGACTTTACCTTGATCTAAAGAAATAAAGAAAAAAATCACTTCCGTTGTCAACTGAGTGTGACAAGCCAGTAGAAAATGACAAAAGATGGTTTATGATAATTTAGTTATAGGGGAAAAAACCCCAAACAACTTATACTGAGCTAACTGAAGAAAAGAAAGCGAAAGAAAACTTTAAAAACCCACAACACCCCCTCTGTTTAGTGCTATGATTGTTGTCCTGCGTATTTTGAATGTTCCTAGTGCCATCTGGACAACAGAGACCATCTGAGAATTTATACTAGAATTAAATATGGGTAACACATTGGCTGTGGTCATTGACAGCAACGGGCAACTACCGCTCCTCTGTACTTCACAGGTATTTTCTAGTGATCCATTTTTTGCACTGCGTCTGATACTGCAGATGGTACGTTGTTGTGGTTGCATTTGATGATGAAGCTGACATTTCAGGCTTGGCTGCTTGGCAGGTTGGGTTTTTTTGTTTGTTTGTTTTGTGGTGGTCTTGTTTTTTGGAAAAGTGTATGTCTGCTGATAGATAGTCCACCTGCAGCTGTGTTGTGCTGGTGGATATTGCTCGCCTCTCTGACTCCTGTAGGTATCACCTGGAGATATCACACGTTTTCCAAGGGGGGGTGTCAGTTAGAAGCGCAAGTGAAGCTATTTGTCTCCTTTCTTTTTCATTTTGTCTTGCAGCAGCATCATGGATTTTGTTCAAATTTATGGGAGATTGCCTAGACTAAACAACTGACATTGCAAGCAGCAAAAGTCACTCTCTTTGTCAGTTAATTTTGAATTAAAACCATCTATTACCCTCTGCAGTGAGTTTAAGAACTCCTGTATTTTTCTGCTATGAATTCGCATAAAGGGGATGTTATTTTTTTAAAAGAAATACATTTTCTTCTACCTGACAAATCTATTAGCAAAGCCTTCCCTTAACTGAAGAGAGAGTTTCCTTTATTTTGCATAAGTTTTTTCCTAACCTTTCAGGTAATTAACTAATTATGCCGTTACGTAATTATAGTGTTTATAGTCTAAGTATCGTGAATTCTAACTTTATGCAGCATTTATTGTAGCTTTTCAGGAGATTACTTTCTGCAGTGCTGTGCGGTCCTGAGGTAGTGCTCTGTGTTGTAGCCACTTCTGGGGACACATTTCTTAAGTGTATTAAGAATTATTCCTTAAAATGAATGTTCATTTTTTCCTAAATGTACTTCCTTCACAATCTTTCAGCTTTATTTCTTCTTTTATTAGCAGCTTTGCAATTTCTTTAGTCCTGGACAAGGGCTTTTTGGGAGTGGAGGTAGGGATTATTTTGGTTTTTATTAACAAACCTAATTTTATCACTCTCACAGAGGTATAGGCTTGTTTATGGGGACGGGCTCTGGCAGCTACCTGCACTTTGTAGCTGCCACCCTTGCTGGACAGACCTTTTCAGAACAATTAAAATAATTGGTTAACATAAGAGCTTCCTGTTTCCTTCAGGTATGCAGAATAATTCCTATGTCCCCGATAGTTCTCCCAGCTCAGCTTTTACTGGTGCATTTCTGGTAATGAAATGTTATTTTATCTGAAATATAGGCTTGAAATGTTTGTGGGAAACAAACAAACAAACAAAAATTTCAAATATTTCCTCCAAATTCTGAATAGAATTAAAATATTCTTTCTTATTATATGAGAAGTGGCGAATAGAAGGACTATAAACATGCCATTAGAAAATGAAATTCTAGTCCACGTTCACTTATCTCTTTTGTCCCTGGCATGGAGGTGAAAGAAGCTAGCCTTCTATGAGGCCAGAAGTTCTCAGCTGAGGTCTGACAACCTATTTATGTTTTACTGTCCTGATGTGCAGGTGGAAACAGGTCCGTGGTTGGTGCATAATCCTTGAAGGGATATTACTATCTGCTGTAGTGAAGAAGAGTTCCCAGGCCAGTCTGTGTTGGGTCTGGAATGAACATAAAATGAGGAAAACAATGAAAAAATCTTCACAGATTCCCCATTCTCTTTTTCCAATGGGCTGTTAATAAAACATAAAAATTGTCTAAGTCATAATCTTGCTATAGTCAGTTCTGCTTGGACCAGTTCCTTTGGACAGGAGCCGTGTCACGTAGTGCGTCTGCAGCACAAAATCAGCCCAAAGGGCTGCCTAGGACTAGGTGCGGGCCAGGCATACGCTGTGAGCAGCAGCCGCGGCTCAAAAGACCTTCTACTAATTCAATTCCTTTATTTCCTCAATCCAATAGCTGTTATCTTCTGTTGAATGTAGTTTGGCAGTAAAACATATCAACAAGTTTACTGTAGCACTTCAGCCCAGGGTAGAGTGCTGTTCACTGGCACTCAAGTATCCTAAACCTCCCAAGGCGACAGATCAGTCTGGTCACTTTTCCTAATCTCGTCCTTAGCTCTGCAAGGTGTGAATGTGTCAGCAAGTGAAGAGTTTGGCCAGCATGCAGGCAACATGCCTGGACAATCCGGCACAGTTACGTATGTGATATAGGTGGCGTAGGCGTGAAAACAGTATTCGCATCCTTTACAGAAGCAGTCTGGGGCTGCCACCTTTCTTCCCACAGCTACGAGGCTTTCTACTGAACTAGTGTTATGCTTTGCTCTGTGCCACTTCGACAGGTAGCTCTGTCTGGCGGCATGAATTAAAAGTCAGTGTAGCCTTGAGATACGTGTAAGATTTTTTTTTTTTATTAGCTTCAATCCTGTTGCTGCTGTATTAGTTTTGGAGTAGACATGCCTAGGGCACATTCACTGAACGTTGCTTTGAACAAAATGCTGCAGTGGTTATGCATGTGATACTGGACATGAGTCTTTAAGGAAGATGCTGGTGACTCACAGGACTGCCAGATAAAAGCGGTATTCAGAGAGGACACAATAGCTGACCTGTTTGCCAACAGTCTCAGTAGGACTGTGCAGACTGAATGTATTTACTGCAAAGGAGGGCAGAGTATCTTGTGGAGAAAGAAATATGGAACGTTGGAGACACAGACGAGCTTCAAGTTACTTGTGGGATCTCTGACAAAACTATTGCTCAGCAAAATAAGGAGCTTGTTTGGAGGACTCTATTTGTATTTTTCTGTTTGTCATTTAATTGTCAATTCCACAAATTGTGAGTAAAATATACTAGTACCTGGGACAACTGCACGTGCATCACAGGCAATGGTAGCTGAGGCCAGTCGTCTCTGCTGTGTGTTAGAGAAAACAGCACTTTGGCCAAAGAACCAAGAGAACTGGAATCTGGGCCAGTGGTAGAGCCAAAATGAGAAAATAAACATCTCTTCAAACACCAGCCCTTATCAAACACCAGAACACCTTAGGCATCCCTTGGAGGATGCCTGAAATTTGCCTAGGCGATTGGGCGTTCTTCTAAAAGTTACCTTGCAACAGATTAATGCAGACAAGTTTCCAGGTTTCTTTTTGCTATGGCGACAAATCAGTTTCTTTATAACAGCTTCTGATGTTTTGGACAGACAAAGATTATGGCAGGATGAAATACTTCTCTGTATTTAATTATTATGTTTTTAATTTTAATTTGTCAGGAGACTGGCTGAGTAGAGTCTGCAAAATTGTCAGGCAAAGGAATCTTCTAAAAATAAAATGTTGTTAATAAAGATACTCAGTGTGCATAAGGTGAGGGAGTTTATAAATAAGTTTAGGAAGAATTGAGCTCATTATAAAATAAATCCAAGATGGATTTTTAGGGATATGTCAACGTTTCAAAGTGATTTTAAATGACCCTAAATCCTGACTGCGGGGACTTTGTCTCATTCTTTCTATGGTACCAGCTATTCTCCAGAGCCCCTGAATGAACGGGAAGACTATGAGAAAGCGTGTGTGGTAGAAAGCAGGTGTGGAGCTGTCTGCCAGCAGGAATCTGGTCTCATTCACCCAACATCAATGTGCATTTATCATCTTTCCTCCCCCCCGCCCCCGTTTTGTTGTGTTGGGGTTTTTGTTTTGTTTTAATCATAAGTGTCAAACGTGGCCTCCCTAGGAAGAAAAGTGCATCCTGCAGTGGGGGGAATCGTGCTTAGCATCTTGTTCCATGATGATCAGCGGTGGCCCACATGTAAGTGATGCCAGTGTGTGTCAAAGTTGATGAAAAAGGGAAAAGTGATTTTTCTAATACAAAACTTTGCAAAGAGCAGTAAAGATTGTGTTCTTCAGATCCAGAAGAGTTTTGGTAAAGACAGACTCTCTTAATTTAGTGAAAGTGATTTAGAGATAACATGAATAGTTCTTACTAAATGAAATAATGAGTGAAACACTTATTAATTCTCATAGTCGACTTAGCTGAGTTTTGTTTGCTTATAAATGTGCACTATACATTTGGTTATTTTCATTTTAAAGTTGTTCCGCGAACAGCATAGCACGTGTTGCCTTCTAGTCTCGAGATACTAGAATCACGATCTCTCATGTCACATGAACAAAAAGAGCTTTTGTATTTATTTTTGTTCCCAGTTCTCTAATTTTGCTTTTTTTTTTTGTTGTTGAAACAAGCTGGTAACCATGTATAACATCTCCTAAAATAAGCACCATCCTCATTCTTTGAATCTGCCCAGTTCCTATTTATTGGGTAAATGAACCTCTAAATGCACATCCAAGGCATCCCAGGGTCCTGTTATACTACCAGTGCCTGACAACCTTTACTGAAGTTTGTAACCTTATAAACGACTTGCCAATGAGCCCCCTGTGTTAGAATCATCACAATCAGTTAGAAAATTGTATTCTTTTCCTTTTTGAGAGTTTATTATGAGTCAGCAATGCTTATTGCTGTAGAGAGGTTTGTCTTATGGCATCCATGAAGAAAAGTGTTCCTGATACATTTGACATTAATTTCTATCACAGTGTTTTAAGGGCTTTTTTTTTAGTTAGAGGTCTAGAGAATTTTTTCCAGAATTTCCATTATCCTAATGGATTGAGCAGAGTGACATAACTCGGTGCCATTTCAGGCAATTACTTCACCCTTCCGCTGGTGGCATGATCCTAAAGGAAATAGATCATGGGATTTTTGCATTCCCAGCAGCATATCTTGCAGCTGTGCCCTGCTGTCAGAAAATGAAGTGTCTCAATAATGAAACCACTCCAAATGGGTATTGTTGCAAATTATGGAAAATGACAGAGACTTCATTGGCAGCTAGTGTCACATCTCAGCTTGTGGCACTTCCTTTTCACAAAGTAGATATCACAAATAAAAAAGTAGTGACCTTGATTCATCCTGCTAATGGATGAATTACTGAGAGAGTCAGGGCCAGAGTTTTTATTCTATTGTATGTTAGTGTTAGAGGACATCTATTGCTATCTGCAGTGTAACAAAGAAAACGGCTTCAATAGGGCCAGGAGGCTAAAGATGTGGCGTGGAATACTGTCTATAGTACCTAGAAGCTTGGGGATTTTTGGTGTCTGATTTAAAGTGGAAGTAATACTGATCATGCTAAAATTGTGGCCACTAACATTACTGGTGCTTTGGAGCTGGACTTTAAAATCTGGAGTGGTACTTGAAGGATAGCATCAAGTCCAAAGGGGATGGCTGGCCACTGCAACCCCAAATCGCAATGTGTCATACCACGTGGAAAGAACTGATGCCTGTCCTAGGGTCCTTGTTCCCAGCTCTGTGATTTGGCATTGGGCTGTATGAAAATGGATACGACACAAGAGTACATTGCCTAGTGGAGATTGTGGTAAAGTTGCAGCCTCTCAGTGACAGACACAAACTTGAATGTAGCTCAGAGTGGCACAGGCAACCCCAATCTGGATGCTAGCCATTGGGGGGTTGCAGCTGGTGGGTTGCACGTCCTGCTAATGAAGAGCTGCCTCTTGTCTAGCTGCACTGAGCTGGGCTTTCCACTTTTGCAAACACAGCAGTGTTTATTCTGTGTTTCTCAGTCTCTGCTTTTCACTTTTGCAGGCAATGGCATTTGGAGATACATCTTGCCTGTATATTTAAGACTTTCCCTTGTTTCCAACTTCTTGCCGTAGTGGGCTGCAGCTTAGTTTTGGAGGTGAATCCTTTAGGTGCCAGGTTTCTGCGTGTTAGGTTCTACAATAAATATTTTACTAGTTTTACTTTTTATAATGTGGTTCTTTCCGACTCCTGTTACAGCTTTGCTTACTTTTTGTAAAAAGTTATCCCTAGACTAAAGGTCATACTGTGGATTATCTTGTAGACCCAAAATAGCTGATTTTAGCACATTTGCTTTTTCCCTTCTTTCAAATAAATCCTTCTACTGCTCTGTAGCAACGCTTTTTTCTAATGAGAGCTATTGCCAGGCTTCCTTGTTATGGCGCTCTGTTAGAAATGTCCCTAATCTACAAAAGCGATGGCTTACTGGGCTTTCATCATTTCTTAGCCGTTTTCACAATTAGGATCAGTATTTTACTTGGAGCTCTGTGATTCAGTTCAGATCTCTCTAATTCTCCAGGGGGGGCTGCTCACAAGGAAAAAAAAAATAAATTGGTTTTTATACAGATTTGTCTTCAAATTCCTACTTAAAACACTGACTTAAAAGAACAGTGTTGTAACTGAGATGGGGTATGAATTATTAGTCTGTAACCTGCTAGAAAGTTTAAAATATAGCACCGCTATAATAAGTAAAGCCAGATGTCTTCCTTTTCTCATTAAGATTCTCTTTAGACATTTGTAGAGTTCCTTGGTTTTGGAACAGTTTCATTGTATCTCTGCTTCTATAGATCATCTAGTACGTGGATCAGACCTAATTTTACCAAAAGCCTATTCACATGCGATAGACCTGTGTTCCCAAAGAGGAGCTATTTCTCTGATTCTTTCCAAGATGTTAGCAAATTCCACAGCATATTGAGTGCCCTTTGGCTGCAGGTGAAGAATTCAACAGCTTGTGGGAGTGCTAATTAGAGCTAATAATAACTTCAGTGACCTGCCCTGGCTTTAAAATGCCTGACAGAAATTACCCTGTCCTTGAAGGACAGAGATTTGGTTTCTGTGCAGGGGCTGATTAGGGACCCTCGTTCCTTCATGTTTCTGTGTTGAGTGATCACAGACAATTAACCAAGTGGGTGCTTGCGTGTGAATGAAAGAGAAGTAGGTGGTGTTGAGGGAAAAAGGCAAAGAGATCTCTCAAAAATACTACATTGGAATTCCGTCATTAAAAGGATTTCTCTTGCAGGCTAAAGAGCTTTGTTAAAACCAGAAATAATAATCGGAAAGCAATTAGAATAGCAATTGGATTATTTCTAATTAAAATTTTTCTCTCTAATTTTTGGTATTTTCCATGGTTAGTTTGCTGAAAATATGTACAGAGGATCTGAGGGAAATGAAATCTTTAATTAGAGCAAGTACCCAAAAAGCTTTGAGGTACAAGATTTTTATTTTATCTGGCTAATAGGTTGCTGATGGTGCAGAAAACAATTGTATTTTCAAGGAGATTCCCCTAGACCTTTCCAATATAAATATTATTAGCACTAGCCATAAAAAAAGAGTTACAGTATCTTATGAGCTGTTATTGGAATGACAAATTAGAGGTTTTTCTGACTTCTCTTTCTTCTGCTAAAGTGATTTTTGGAAAACAATCAATTAAATTAGAGGGGGGAAAAGTGTCTTTAAAATTC
This sequence comes from Pterocles orientalis, assembly GCA_011057875.1. Taxonomy (NCBI): domain Eukaryota; kingdom Metazoa; phylum Chordata; class Aves; order Pterocliformes; family Pteroclidae; genus Pterocles; species Pterocles orientalis. The sequence continues at coordinate 399,271 of WKFP01014016.1, forward strand.
TAATACCACCAGGAATTATAAATAAAATCACTGTAATCACGCACAGAAAAACAATGTTTAAATTCTGTTTTCTTCTACACAAGAATGGGTGTAGAATGCTTCACAGAAACTGCTGGGATTACCCCAAAGTTGTAATGATGTAAATGACGTCAGAATCTGGCCACTGCAGTCTTTAGGATTTGAGAGGAATTTTTAGAAAAATCACTGAATTCATATGCCTGGGCTGAATATGAGCAGTGTTTTCCACTGTTGTCGGCTCCAATTATGCCATTTCTACTGCTTACTCCTTTGTAAATTGTATAATGTTTTAGTTTTTTTCAAGTGCTGTTATTCCTAAATTGGATGATGTGAAGCCTGATAAGGTAGGCTGTAATATATTTTTTTTAATTGAGGATAAAAACTTAAAATTACAAAAAAAAAAGAAAAGAAAAGAAAAGAAAAAAGAGGGAATCAATGCTTAGGGTCTTTAGCTCCTAACTAGACATCTAGCTTCAATGCTGCCTGAGCAATTCTGAACAGATTTTTTCCCCATCTTCCTGCCAGCCACTCATTCGTGACCTCCTATAGTCCCCGTCATTGTCCCAGCACAGCTGGTCACTTAGTTGCACAGTGAACAAGATCAGGGAGCTGATCCAGCTAAAAAGTAGGATCACCAGGAAAAAACAGGATTATTTTTCAACTGAATCAGTTTCCAAGCTGTTTTGCTGCAAGCAGCTCTACTGGCACGATGAAGAGGCTTATGAAGCACCTGCAACAGTGGCCTGAGGCAAGGGCTGCTTGAGTTGGTGGTGTTGGTGAGTGTGTAAGGAGCTACAGCCTTTCCTTTTGACTTTAAAACATCTGCTATCACTGAACAAAGTTTTTGTGGTAAGTACAAAACACAAAAACCAAGTATTTGAGGCCCTGATTTTCCCCAGAGCTGGACAGATGTGGGATGTCACTCCTTCTCTTCTATTAGTATAAATATTTCATTTTCTCTTGGATTTTTAATTTGGCATAACTCACATTCTGAGTCTTATTTTGGTTATACTGTTAGAGGGCATTCTAAAAATCGAAAAGCAAAAACCATTCATATTTGATTTCCGTATTCCGGTCAATTAAGCTTGCTCAGAAACACAGTTATGGACTGAGGGACCAACTCGCTGCACAGCAAGTGGGAAAATGTTGGTTTACTACATTTTTCGACTACCCACACCATCCAAGAGCATACAATATACAATCAAGGTAGAAAATTCCAAGCAGTATCAGCTCACAGAAAATCCAAGGGGAAATCTATTACCAGTTTAATAAAAATTGATTTTACTTAGAATAATTTAAATCATAATTAATTTTATTTAAGCTAAAATCAAAGAATGTTTTAATGGCATAAAGGAATATGTGAAACATGCAGTCATCCATCTGGAAATTTTAGGGATCCAGAGAGTTCTGTAGTACAACAGTTAAGTTGTGTGGCTATGTTTACTGTGAAAAACAAAAATACAGGCAGTCAGTAGCTGAATTCTTATTTAAAGTAGATTGCTGAGGAACTGTAAAAAGAAATCTTGAATCACTCTTTAAAGACCCAAGACTCGTTCGGGTTACTCTGGATTGGTCCAGAACGTCTAGAGAGGAGATCAGCAGCAGTGATGAAATGCTGATCTGATGCATGTGTTGTGAGGAGTCCTTCTGAACTCAGAGCACCTCGTCCTTGAACACATGGAATGTAACTCTGAGATGTCTGAGAATTTGCTTCCCTTCTGGATGTCAGGGTTATCATATTCAAAGTGTCCAAAGTCAGAAGTTTTTGGGTTTTTCTGGACAGCTGAAGAACTAACATTGATGCTCCATAGGTGGAAAGTAACTGATAACTTCAGTGTTTCTGGTAGGCACATAAATACCAGATATTTGATGGTATTCAGGGGAGTAACATTTCATTTAAAGGAACGGCTAGATACATTTCACTGACTAGCACTTGATGTTTTGTACAGGTGAAGATTTGTTACAGATATATACTGTCTTCATAAACTGGACTAGAAAGATAGAAAAGGGCACAGAATCGTAAGAGAAAAAACAAACAACTCTGAAGAGCAAATCTTATGAATTTACTAAAATTCTAAAGGTGGATTGGGGAGAAGGGAGGGTGCAAAGATTCCTTGTGGATGGAATAATATGTCACGCTCCTACTTTTATTTTTATTTTCTAAGAACCTCTGCAGTAACAGCGTTCATTTCTGCTACCTAAAATGCCAGATGTCAAGGTCTCTACATTCAGCAAATTATGGCATGTCCCTACTGAAGAATACAGTGTAGTCGTCAGCCCTTCCAATTGCCACTTAATCTGAGCTGTGACTTAGGGAGATGAAAATAGAAAGCAGCACAACTGTCTATTTTGGGAGCTGGGTTTGGGACTGTAAATTTTGTCCATTTGCTTTAGTTAAGAATCTCTGTTGCATTCCTTAAAAACGCTGACGCTACCAAGCTAGAGGGTGTTGAGAGACACATTCCTTGGCTGAAGTTTCTTAGAAAAGTTACAGTTCCTTTAAATTCGCATTTTAAAGTAAAAGATCACATTATGGACGCGTAGCGTATGAGAAGAGACCAAGGCTATTAAATAGCAAGCAGGTGGATTGTGCAGACCTCCTCTCTCCAGGGAAGAGTGCAGGGATTGCTGCTGGGGTGGAGGCACAGTTCTGGCAGAGAGGAAAAGCACATGAAGTTTTTGGAAAGGGTGAATCCTATAAAAGTACCCGCATCCTAGGAAAAATGTGGAAACAATCCCAATGCTCTCTGTGGGACAACCTATTCTACTGGTGTGGAATGGAGGCTGAAGGTCACCAGTTCCCCTGTAGTAAACAAGATATCATGTTTAGTATGCATTCTGTGTATGTTTGGTGTTTGAAATGTTCTTTCTTGGCCAGAAGAATGCTTTCAGAGTTTCATTTTTTCTGTACTGACCTTGGTGTGCCCTGGAGAGCAATATGTACAGGCCAACTGGAACCAGTCAGAATACTGTCTTTCTGGGGAAGGCAATGCCCAGATACTGTCACCGTTGTACTGCAGAGCACTGTGGTATGCAAGCAAGCTTGCGGGATAATGAAGTACTCACTCCCCGGTATGAGTAAAGAAGCCAGAATTGCAGTTATAGTAGTCAATGAGACACACAAGAGCAATTTCAGCACCGCACACTGACATAGTTTGTTTAGGAACCTTTTTAGAGCCTTATTGGGCAAGCTATACAAAAAGGCATCTGACATAAACACATCACTTTAGTATCTGAGCTTTTGTGATTCTTTGATGTCGTCTGCTAAGAAAGCAATGATTTATTATGTCCCTATACAAAAAACTGTTCCCCATTAAAAGAACAAGCCTTAATTTCTATTCCCAGGTAAGCAGAGGGTAAGCATGATGGATAGAGAAGACAGTACTTTTAGATGATGTGCCAACTGGCTTTCTGGGTTGTTTCTAGCACTGCTGAGGTTCAGTCACTAATCCTGAGTGTTTTATATTAATATTCTAAGTTCCCTTCTTTCTTTTAGGGCTAAACTCTAATTTTACGTCCTGCCCTGCTCATTTCTGCACAAATGGAAGAGCAGGCCAGAGAATTAACTGTCACATTTCCTTTGTTTTGCTCTGTGCTCTGCAGGGAGGAATGCATCCTCTCCATCAGACTCTCTACTGCTTCTTGAAAAATATGCAAAAAATGCTTTGGAGTTACTTTCAAGTGTCAGAGAAGACTCCATTTTTCTCCTGCTTGCAGTTGGTCCTTAACTTGAACAGCAGATTTGGGGAATCCTGCACTGAATGCCTTGTTCTTGATGGTGAGCCTCTGCTCCAGGTCATGCTGCATCCAGCTTAGTCTCATTTGCATGAACACATAAAATGCAATTAGGGCTGTCAAGTTTCCCTGTCGTTCAGCTAGACACTGTTGTGTAGGTGGCAATCTGTATGTTGTCATAGATGGAAGTTATTTTAGTCAAGATCAGTTATGAAATTGTACAGATGTTTGAAGGGTCTGAAAGCTGCTGAGTAGTGAATGGCAGGAGAGGGGTGACATTGCAGCGTTAGTAGGGACTGCAGTCTAGGATTAGACATTTAAAAAGAATTTATGTAGCTACTAAGGGCTTGATTCAATACGTGTAGAAGGCTTTTGGGATTCTTATGTAACGTAATTCGGTAAGAAAGATGCATAGTTTACAAATCATGTGTCTGGCACCATAAACTGGAGCTTAAACCTTTTCCACACATCCTAAAACCGGTGCTAATGGGTATTGTTATTTCTTCCTTACAGTTTACGCACTAAAAGCAATATACTGCTCAGTAACAGCAATCAGTTCCAGAAATGCAGTAGCTTTTGTATCTTTCTGAAAATAATGATAACAATTCTAAATAGTATCTGTCATTCTTACAAGTGATTAAACTTTTTAAAAAATTTCCTTGAAAGGTTGTAAGCTCTGGGATGAAAACATTGCCTGAATAATACCATTCAAAATATTTTGTTTGTACTGAATAAAAATTGCCCAAACAATTCCCCCCTAGAAATAAGATCAGACTTTCTCACGTGTCCTTTCCCTTCCTGTTGCCAGCCCCTAAAAAGGAAACCTTGAAGGCATTGGCACTGTCATCTGAAGTGAAAAGTACAAGTGACATAAATATGAAAGCTAGCATTTCTACTTCACCAAAACACAGAAAATAATCAACTGGAAATATAACTAATTAGTTACTACCCTCTGAAGTCATAAATGTAATTTCTTAACATGTTTTTTGTCTGAAAGCCCATAAAATGTAATTATTAGCATTTTTATAACAACTCACAGAATTCAAATCAAAGGTCAGTTCTGGCCAAGTTTTAGGCTGAAGTAATGACAGTTTGTTGCTTGGACAATAAATTAATTAGACAATGAATTGGCTGGTAAATAAATCAGAATGTATTTTGATAGTTTTTCAGTCTAGTTTTTTATTAATATAACTAAGGAACACACACACCCCTCCCACCCTGGTTTGACAGAACCCCTATCTGAGTGGCAAACATGAAGTTAAAGTTTAACTGGTGTCCTCCAGCATCCCTGGTGGCCCATTGTTGCTGAAAGGGAGAAGAGTGGTTCTTGAAAGACTGAATAAAATCCTTCAGTCACGTGCTACAGATTATTTTCAGCCTGAGATGTGTGAAGTAGAGCCACAAGTGATTTAATATACAGAAGATTTTAAAATTAAAAATTTAATCTCAGCGGTGTATTTGTTCACAAAGTTAGCATTAAGATATGGGGAAAAAATGCCAGTGTGGCAGGATTTTATGGGAGTTTGTCAACTCCAGAGGCAAAGCAAGATCAAACATATGTGTATGCTTTTCTTTTTGTCCTTGGACCTGCTCTGTCCTCATCTCCCCCGTGGTTTAGTACCTTTCTCTGTAAGTAGTCTCCATCAGTTTCACGTACCGAATAAAGCAATATGCGAAATTAGAAAATGGTATTTGGATCAAATACTTCAAAAAAAGCAGAAATTTTGAGGGTTTCGCTAATAAAAATTGATCTTTCAGACAGGGCATGCTGGTTTTATTCCAGAGAGCAATATGTGTTTAAATACTTTCTCTGCTCATATTCAATATTTCTGGATTTCTTTTTTGTCATTTCCTTTCTGTTATTTACGTGATGGCTATTTGTTGCACTTGGAGCAACACCATGAACTCTGGAGGCCAATCAGATGGATTTTACTGGACTGGGCAAGCAAAACGGAGAGGGCAGGAGAATGTCTGTCGGTATTTTTAGGCAACAACTGCTGTTTCCACCGCTATGAAACAACCGTGTTGTATTAGAAGCATTTCAGCACCAGCAAAAGCTTTTGTTGGCTGAGCGTAATGGGTGTGTGTAAGGGTGTGCAATCCTGGGCAGTTCATGCTTCCTGGGAGTATTGACAATTGTAAAAATTTTTAAAATTTAAAAGGAACAAGCAAGAATGATGTCATAGTAATATGACTTAAAACCAGTACTTTTTTTCTAGAAGAAAGACTCCAAAGTATGAAGGTGGTAATTTTTTTACTTGGAACATAGACATTAGAATATTTTTTTCTAGAATTCTGTAATTCACATTTGGCCTCTTGCCAAAACAGTGAACTTTTATCACCCAGCCTTGGCATGTGCAGATAGATGGCCCCTTCTGTCTCTTTTGCCAGTTATTGCTTATGTTGCCAGGAAATCTTAATCATGCTGCTTGGAAGTGCCTGCTGGCCCGTCCGCCTGCTGCCAAGCCATTCCACTGTGTAAGGAGTCCAGCTCAGCTTCAGCAAGCAGTCCCTTAGCTCTAACTAACATAGATGAGGAAAGGTCACTGTGCTAAGGCCACCCTAGGGGACCAGATGGTGTTGTCAGCTACATCATCAATATTGCACTGCTCTTGATGCAACCCTGTTACTAATCCTGAAGCTCCCCGTGGATTGGGCATAACTACGTTTTCCAAAATGAAATGTGCAATATCAACCTAGAGAGAACCACAAAATAAGCAGAAAAGAAAAATGTTTGATAATGAATATTGTTATTGATATTTTCCATTAAAGCGATATATATTAAAAACCGAAGTGTAACCTTCTGTAGTTTGAGAGAAGAAGGAAGAAAAATTAGTTAAGCAATTAGATTGCCCTGCCACATTATCAAGAAATGTTCTGTATGTTCAGGTTTTTCAAGTGTCATATGAGTTCAGCCATGATTCATACAGTAGTAGTTAGAAGGATGTAATGCCTAAGTCGAGTGAATTACAATCCTCGGGTGAATTTATCCTCCTCATTAAGATGTTCAGTCACATTAGCAGAAATATTGAAAATCGTTTCATGCATGGATAGTTCCTTTGTTGATTGAGTTCCCATTATTGTTTCTTTTCATTGGAAAAAGCCCAGTCTCCAGTTAGCATTTTGGACTCTGTAGTGAAAATTTATGTCTGAAATTATATTTGTAAATTTTTCTGGCTGCCAAAAGGAAGAATAACAGTTTTAGATGATAGAAATATTGGTAGAATTCTAAGACTCCTGCGAGCATTGCAAATGCTGTGTACACATACGTATTTCTGAAACACAGCCACTCAGAAAATGGCAGCAAATACATTTATAGAACTTTTCCTAATAGTAGTATAACATAGATCATTAGTGTAACTGGTTAGTACGCTAACATCTGAACTTTCAACTTCCAGAACTTCTTGGGCCAATATTTCAGTATGTCGTAAAATTTGGCTCCTGAATTCCTGTTTCAATGATCTGACTAGAAGTGACCTGAATTTCAAGGTCAGTGGTGTTGCATGAACGCCATTGAAGTAAATTAAAATATTAATTTTTTTTAGTCTTGTTTCCATAGGCTGTAACCATGGTATATTTGTGCATAGGAAGAAGACAGAGAGAGAATCATTCTCTTCAGTAATTTTTGGAGCCAATTTAAATCCAACTTTATAGAGAGAAAGAGGTATCGACTATTAAATTCCTACATGTTTTCTGAAAATCAACATCTCGATAGAGAAGAGAGGCCTTAATACAAAAAACATTTGCTATTGCATTTACATTGGGTTCAGGTAAGAATTTAATGGTAGCACCTTGCTTTTCCATAAAGCTTAGCTGTTACCTTGCTCTCTGGCTGTCATTTGGAGACAAGCAACTGCACCTCAGACAGGTCAACTCAGAGAGAACTGGCTTGTGCTTGAGCTCAGCTCCTGCAGGTATTGTGCAATTGGCTCAAACCATTTTGTCCCTGGAATTTAATCTTGTTTGAGCACCCGTACCAGACACAGGAGAGTAGTGGCTTCCCACTTGGCACAGTGAGGAGCCCTGGGCCAGTTACTACTTGATGCACAAGCCTACCTGCACTATCTAGTCAGTGGACACAACGTACCCCTGAAACAGTGTATGTGTGCAGAGCAAGGGAAAGAAGGCTAGGTGGGAGACATGAGGAGGTGACAGTAGTGCACGGCTGGGGAGATAGACCATGGAGTAGATCTCAGCCTGAGGATGGCCCTAGCAAGGGTTGTGTAAGGTACATGAGGACGGTAGAGTGTGGTGAGACATCCATGAGTACCATGGCGGGCACTGAGTCATGGGGTAATTCAGGAGTATAGACATGCCGTAGAGCTGGGGGGAAGGAACTGAGAATCTTGGGACTGGCATGTCGTGGAAGCACAGCTGGAGTTTAGGATATGAGGAGCTTAGGATATGTAGGATCTAGGTGACTGGAAAACAAACTTAGTTCTGCTGCTCATGGAAGTGCTTGTCTTAAATGCAGCCAGTCATCAACCCGTGGTTTGTAGGTAGTGCACAACTTAGGAGATACTTAATTTATCTACCTGAGGAGGGTGGAAGGCCGAGCGTGTTCCAGTTGAGTTTGAACTAGTAGTTGGACTTTTTAGCCAAGGAGTTTAAATCAGAGGAACAGGTTGCTGTCCCATTTTGTCCCATTAAAGCAATTGAGTTTGTTATCTTAGATTTCTGTCTATGCTGGAAAAATCATAATTTTCTCTCAAACTAGAAGTAAGACTGGATTGCTAGTATCTTGTGAGCTTGTTGGCTTTGGTCTGTGTTCTTCTGTCATTTGGTACAAACCCAAATCATGCAGAACTAACGGAAAGTTAAGGCATACATTATTATTACCCTGAATATACTTTAAGGAATTAAAAGGAAGGTCTTCTCTATATTTTTAGTATTGCAGACTTCAAAAACATGTTAGATAGTAAAAGTGACATTCACCTTCAATGTCAAAGGCAATCATCTCATCATCTTAGCAGACTTTAGTTCTCTATCTGTACAGTTTAAATGGCTTTTAGATCTTCTATGTTTCTCTCATTTCTAGTAGCTTTTCAGCTTCAGGTAGGAATTATTATTTTGGTAGTTTTTCAGCTCTGATTTGGTATACTCCATGCACACTGCATTTCACTGAGGAATTTTATCTAGGTTTTGAAGGATTTTATATACCCGACACAACTTTTATGTCTCCATAATACAATTAGGGAATAAAGGAAGCATAACAGCTGTTCAAATAGCTGTATAATCCATTCTCATGGTCTATGTTATAATCTTAAGGTCTTAGCTCTGTAATACTTAAGACACTGGAAACTTAAAACTGCAGAACTGGACGGCAATTAAGATGTTACCTTTTCTTTCGGGCAAAACCATCCAGCTGAACTGTCATCTGCAAGACTGTCAAGTAAAAAGTGCTAGCTCAACAACATGCATTTTAATGTCAACTACTGAATAATTCTGCTGTACGTAATGAAGTGGAACAATGGAACATATTCCCACCTAGTTTTATGTTTCCAGGAGAAGAATCAAAGTAAATAAGGGCTTATGTTGTAATATTTTTCACACACTTTTAGAAAGAATCGTCTTGGCTCAACTTCAGGGATGTTATTTTTAGGTGCTTATTTCTGGTCTTTTTTCTGGGATGTTGCTTTTAGGTAATGAACCTTTCCCAAAAAATGAGTATAAATATACAAGAAAACCATGGCATTTCAGAAACACTCTGTGGCTTTTTAAGAATAACCTCTGTGCGTTTTAAATGTGATGTTGTGTTTGCTTGGTAATTTAGTCCATCTTATTCTACATAATTAAGTATAAAATAAGAACCTCTAATATGTATTTATGTAAGTAACTCAAACAAAAGGATTTACATACACCTATCTACAGTGTTTGTATCTACAGACCTGCTGCAGTCTAATTCCTATGAATTTTTTTTTTGTAATTTTCTTTTACTGTGTAGGTGGATAGAATGATACAGAGAAAATTGAAGGAGAGAGTTTGTTTGCTGGGTACAAACAAAGGAGAAGGACTTCTACACAGTGATTGCTCTTTTAGAGATGGTTCCCTTATAGGCAATTGCTTGTACTAAAATCACATGCCAGACCCTCAGCTTTGAGACGGCTTTTCAGCTCCTTGTGGTTGTGCTGTTTATTGCTGCAGTTCCTGTTAAAGCAAGAACAAGCAAGCTCCAAGGTAGAAGGATATTCAAGTAAAACACATGCTTTGCTCACTGAATGCTGTCTCCACTTGACAGCGTTAAAAGTCTCCTAATGTAGGGCTAAAAACTTAACGGTAACAGAAGTTTTGAGAACAGGGAATTGTATTATCTTCTGGAGAAGGCTGATGTGTCTGAGGTTGGATTGGGGAAGGAAAACAAGGGAGTGGAAGGTGCGTAAATGGATAGTGAAGAGTTGCACCGATTTAAAACTGCCAGGAGAGGAGGGTCTGAGTTCAACATGATGGCATATCGGTGCCTTTAACATCGAAACCACTGCTGTGTTGTAGCAGAGCTGGTTGTTAGGCTGTGGATGACCTCTGGAAGAAAACACAGTAGGGTTTTTTTGCATTCTTAGAAATGCCCCTGCTTTGCTTCTTAAATCAGTCTCTCCCTCCGACATACCATGAGCTAGGCGTATCTGCTAGTGCTAATGTGACATCTGACCTGTCTTTGGTGGCCCACAAGCAAGGTTTGAAGCTGCAGAAGCAATGAGCAAACAAGTGAAGTCCATTGACATTGGAGTACTAGGTCATGAGGGGAAAGGGGGCTGGAGAGAGTGGAGTGACTGACCTTGCTATGAATGGTGCCACAGATAGGAGGGGTGGGGGAATGTGAGCTGGCAGAAGGCAGGAGCTGTGACTCTCAAAGGATGGGGGTGCAGGGGCTTCCTCTCTCTGCCTTTTGTTGGTATCTAAGCTGAACTAAACTTTGCACACACAGTGGAACCTGAATAGACCTGGGCAGAGGTGATGTGAGAAGCCTCAAACTAAAATTAGTGCTCGGATTTTTGGTTCTCTCAAAAATATAGAGTTTGATCAAGGTTTCTAAATAGCTTACTAAGGTTCAGCAGCTGTTAAGGGTGTGCGGACCCTGCTGCCTGGGAAGCCAGGCCAAGTTATAGCATTAATTAAAATTTATCGTTCTCATTGGGTTTTAATTCAAAGATTTTATATTGTTCCGAAAGCCAAGGGGAAGTTTGATGTGCAGAATCAAAGAAAGGTGATCCTGTCTCCTAGAGATTGAAATTGCTGTACCTATTACATAGAAAGCATTGTTACAGCAAATGACTTTTAAAACTGTTAATACAAATTAACGTACATGCAAAACACAGCTACCAAAAGAGGCCATACTTCTGTGAATGCGCATATCTTGCTTTAAGTCCCCTCCGCACTTAGAGTATTAGACATGCAGTTAGCTAAGAAGGAGAACTAACGCTTGCTATGTATAGCTCAACGATGAACGCAAACCTGGAATTATCTTTGTCAATCACATTAGAGAGGTTTAAAGAGATGCAGTTGTGTGATGCACTGTCATACTCAAGAGTCACACAGATGCTGACACAAAGTGCAGTGTCACAAATGCAGAGAAAAGAATTGTACAACCATGTAAACAGTAAAGATCCTCCACTGTACTTCTCTACAAAACATACTGCACGTGTAGCTCTTTCGCTCAAAGATGTTCATCACACTTGAGGTGAAAGGCAGCCTACATTAGGCAACTCGGAAAATGAAAGCTTAAACATTCTTCAGAGGAGAGTGAATCTATTATAGAATACTTCCAGCCCAAGAAGATTATCATTGATACCAGTTCCATGTATGTTTCCAAACTAATAAATTTTAAATTGGATTCAGCAGTTTTGTTAAAGGTTAGATTATCTTAAATCTCTAGTCTCAGAATGTGTAGATTTCCACGGGGAAAGGTTGGTTTCAATTACAAACAACTACATTTTCCAATAAACACAGACAGTTATAAATGCAATCTTTTAAGGGAACATAACACTCAAAAAACCCCCCCAAAACACCAACATGTTGATGACCAGACAGTCAATACTACTTAATTTTTATAGCATAAACATTTCAAAGTGCCTGATCACTATTTATATTTGATAGGATATTACCTTTTTTCTTTGCTCCATTTGTATTTGCTGAGGTGATGATACAATAAAGCAACAAAAATGAGAGAAGTTGCAAACTTTTCATTTCTTCTTTCTCTGAATGAGAGTTGTGGAAGGCTAAATTCTGCCAAGAGATGGGAGAAGGAGAGAATTAGCAATGCTTTGCAAGAAATTCTTTGCCCATTAATCATTAACCTCGAAATCTCTTGTCCTCTGCTCCAGTCTTTCCTTTTATGGAAGTGAAAATGGGATTTGCCTATTTCCAACCTCTTCTTTTTTTTACTTTTATGTCACTTGTGGCAGAAATAATTGGGAACTGGATCCTCCTACCTTGCTCAACAGCGCTTGGCTATGAACACAGTGGGCTTGAGGTTGTTTGTTCCCTGACATACTGCTAAAGGCTATGGGTAGCCAGCTCAGTCTGAACACATTGCAACAGAACTGTGCGAGCTGAAGGTTAGTCTAAATATTCTATTAACATAGACAAAGCCTGGTAAGGGAAACATCAAAATGCTGTGTATAATAAACACTGTTCTTATTTCAGTGATAAAATTGGTACCAGATTTTGGATAATCGCAAAATGTTCCCTGTCAAGCGAAGTGGACAATTTCGATCACAGAAGAAATTTACTAATGAAGCAGAATTAACCAACGTGTCTTTCCATTTCCAGGAAAACAACCCTAAGGAAGTGTATGGAGTAAATGTAGGAGTCATTCCAGAGAAAAAGTAACTACTGCTACGGTATGTTTTACGTTGGGAATCAAAGCAGAATCTTAATTACACAGTATGTTTAAATGTCACAGTGAATAGGTGCATACTGCAGAGTGTGACGAGGCAAAAACTACCCTGGGGCAGGCAGCTGGTAGTACTGCTAAGGAAGATCTCAGACATGAGCAGGACTAAATGCTCTTCTCTGGGCCTTGTTAGCATCGGTCCGGAGCATCATAGTTTTCCCACATCAGTCAATGTTTTGAGACATCCTCTAGCTCATTTTAAAGGACCTAAATGTCAATTATGATGTAGCCATGGCAGCACAGGCCATACCATGGGCTGCAAATCGACCTGCATTTCCACTGATCACAGGGTTGCCAGCTTCTGTGGGTTAATGTTGCCAACTTTCGTCGCTACCTGCATACCTAAGCTACTATGTAATTAGCCAGATAGGTCTATACTGCACCTCACTTGTATGCTTTGGCAGCATTGCGGAATTTTTGTTAGAAATAGGTCTCTGGCACAGTAAACTTTCTCACTCTCATGTGCTTAAGAGGCAGTGATAGCGTAAATTCTGTGCTAAATTCGTTTCTTAAGGATTTGCTGTTAGTAACAGGAAATGGAGACAATATTTTAAGAACTATCTATGTCAGACTAAACAACTGAAATGGAGCTTGTAAACTTGAAAAAGTGTATTTTGAGTATTCAGTAGCTCCCAGATTTTTTATGAAACCTCTTATCTTAGTGATTAAATCTAGAATGTGTGAAATCACAGCCAGGCTGTCCCAGCCTGAGGAATTTTTAATTGTTCTACTGTTTTTATAATTAACTATTTTAAAATGTCCCATCTAAGAAATTTTTTTCTCTTTTAGAAGGCAGTAAGTCTCACAGGACCCATATGCCATAGCAAAAGTGGTATGTTAGAGTACAGAAAGACCCTATTCTCAGCAGGGGAGCTCTGCTGTCATGTTTTATGCATTGTTTTGGCATACAAGAGCATGATTCATGGAGAATGGCCCATGGTGCTGGGTGCTGCATGAATAAAGGAGAAAAAACCAGATCACTTCCTTTCCCTGCTCACTCCAAAGAGCTTTGAATCTAGGATACAGCAGGCAGCTAGAAAACTCTATGAGAAATCTCTAAGGTCATACTAGTCCCTACAGTTGGCAGCGATCTTGGCACACCAGCATCTAAGACTTAGTGATCAATGTGTGTGTGAAAGGACATGAAAAAAGAGGGAATACAGAAATTGAGGTAATATGATCAAAATGACTGGCTGACAAATACTCTTTGCAGCAGTATTTTCAGTGGATGTGAGCAAGAAAAGGATTTGCAGGAACTGAAACAGGAGGTAGAACTTGGGACTAGAATGTGAGGGTGGAGAGGAAATGCTTAGTTTTAGCAAAGTTAACGCTAGTGGAAATTATTGGTGTGATTTAGCACAGCCTTGCAGTGAACGTAGAAAAATGTAAGCTGAAGATGATGTGAAGATTACAGAACTGACTGACAGCTTGAATGGTGATACTAGCCACAGTAATCAAGAAAGAAGAGAGCATTTAGGGGAGAGAGATTATAAGGTCTATTTTTCGCAGACAGGAATTGTTCTGGAACAGGGTTGTAGATCTGTCAGGTACAGAACAGGCTGTCGGATCTTTGCGAGGAGATTGCCTGGAAATAAGGGATCAGTCTTTGTATTTACTTCTCCCTAGAGCACCCATGTAGGAAACCAGAATGGCATTATGAGTGTCTTGTGAAAGATTAATTAAAGTGGTAAGAGGGAAAAGAAGGAGTTGCAAAAGGAGGATGAACCTGTCTTCCTCCCTGCTATCCCCATCACTTCCTTTGGCAATGCTGCGTCCGTCATTGCTGGTATTAATTTGACCTTTCAGTGTTGACAGAATGTCAGCAATAATGGTGAGAAAGCCAAGCAGCGTTGTGGGAATAATTGTACAGCATTTGAACAAGAGGTTCCTCAGTACGTATTCAAGATGAGTTTATGTAGCGCAGAATTGCATGCTGCGGCACATCAGTCCACGGAGAGCAGGTGCGATTGTGTTCTGGGGAAAGGAGCTGTTCGTTACACAATGTGTTTCAGAGCTTTGGTTTGGTTTTATTTTTTTTTTTTTTTCCCCTTGGTCTCTTCTCCATTTGATTTACATGAGTAACTCCAATTGCCTTTATTATCTACTCATAAAGAAAAGAAAGTCTCGCCTGCAATGTAATGAATGTTAGAGCTAGAAGACTCCGGATAAACAATTTTCCTCTGAATCCAAATATTGAAATCATAACCTGTACCATCTTCAAGATGTTTATCTGGTCAGTTGGTAAAGTTATCTACTTTGCTTGAGCTGCTCTCTCTCGGCTTGGTTAATTGTTGTGTGTTTGTAGCACATATAATATTCTATGAATATATAACCTAAATTGTTTTCGGAACTAGTTCCTTATATAAAAAGTAAAACAAGAAAGAGTCTTGATACATGATCAGAACAGAAAAAATGGTGACAGGTATTTGTCAGAAGGGACTGTGCAATAGCTGCTCAGAGTTATTTGCTGCATGGTGCGTCACATATGGAAATGGCTTTTTTTGAATCTGTGTGTGGCACAGTGAGTGGGAGCTGCAAGAATCTGGGTGAGAATCATTGTGGAAAAAAGAAGATCCTCTGGAAAAAAGGAGGGTGCTCTGGGTCTTCATGTTAGTGCACTGGTTGATCACAGAGAATGCTGTCTGAGTTAAACTGGGCACTTCTGAGACACCAGTAGTTGTCTGCTGGTCTGCCAGGGCAAGATGAACTGTGAGACTGCTCTTCTATAGTTCTGCAATGACAACATTTCCAACAGCTGAGTACAACACAGGTGCTAGAAAATCAGGGAACAGAAATCTCAGGGACTATAAAGAAAGCTGGGAGATTGGTGTAGGAAAATGACACCTGGAATATGCAAGCCATACTGTGTCTCGATGTGGCTTTCAAAAGTTGAGTGTGAGGTTTATTCTTTAGAGTTGAGTATCTTTGTTACTGGTGCTCTGGGTAAGGCAAGGGAATAGTTTGGTGCTTGAAAAAACCTTGTTTCTTAAAAAAAAAGTCTGAAATTAAGTTCTTAAATTTAAGTTTTAAATATGTTAAGTGTAAAATTTAAATGATCTATTAAAAGTAGTTATTCTTCTATCAAGTGAATAGATCTGATCTCTCCTTTCCCTAACACACAGCGTTTGCACATGACTTCATTTTCTGCACTGAAATCACTCACACCCACTGTAGTGATTTGGATTTTTCTTTTCATACTAAACATAAAAATAGATAATCCAAACTACTCTTCTGTGGAACAGATAGAACACATATTTTGTATTGCATGGAGGCTAGTGCTTTGCCTACTTTACATGAAATAGAACCTTTTCTTAAACACACAGCATCCAAAACCAAATTTCTAGCTTACGTTGCTATGTTTATAACTAGTTTGCATATCCTGTAAGACAGCTTGATAACCTCTCTGTTCTGCTAGAGGTGCTGCTTGTACAACACATACCCAGGAGGTATACTCTTAATCAGAATCCCCATCTGCCTCTTGCCTAATGTTCCAATTATAGTTAAACATCTTGCACGGATTCACATCTATAATAAAATTGATGGTTTCACTATCGAGAAGCAGCATGTGACTAATGGTGCATCGCACCATGCAAGCTTCTGCTTAAATATATCATTCCAATCAAGTTAAATCACACAGAGCAGAAATTTGTCAGGCATACAGTCGTTGTTTTCCTGAGACCATACTGTTCACCAAGATGGTTTTCAATCACCTGAAGAGCAATAACACTGTAGAACAAGATGTTCTTTCAGGTTTAGAAGAGATTTTATGGGCCAGAACTTCAGCTGGCATAAATTGGCTTCTGTGCAGCTATAATGATTTTCACCAGCTGAGGATCCACCCTGTGTTCCTATAATTACCCACTGGCATCTGCAAAAAGATTCATGTGATGGTTATGCTAATATATCTGAGGTCTTAGAGCAAGAAAATTTTAATGTGGCTAAGTTTTAATGTGATTTTTTAATCCAGAATTTATTCTGCCTGTTTCATCTTTCCTAGGATTTTTTAAATATCAAATAACTCTGAAGGGACATTTTTAAATGGAATTTTGTGTGTGGATTCATGGCCTGTGTCAACCATATAGCGGCTGCATATGAGTCTTAAATTTCCTTTACAGCAATGGCTATTGAGATCTCAGACTTTTCAGTATTCAATTCACAATTAAATAATTGATCAGCAAACTTGTTCTCTTATATGAACGAAAAAATACTCATTTGCATAACCATAGACCTGTGAAATATGAGTTTCCTCTGCAAGATCCATTTCATACTCTGTAGCCCCTGATAAGACAGTTTCTTCCAGGACTCCTCACCCAGAATATTGTCTGACTTTTCTTGGATGCACAGCTGAGACTAGGAATTGCGTTCTTGCAATTTTAAGCTTTCTTGCAAGTTTAATGCATTCTGTAAATGTGTGCCTTTTAGTAGTTTTTAAAATAGGCTCCACTGCAGAGTTTGTATTATAACCAGCTGTCAACAAAGAAGGGAACCCAAATACAACTGCCAAGTATAAATGTAATGGTACAATAAGTGGGTCATCTGCTCCTACTTCCAACTTTAAAAAAATGCTTTTTTTAGCTTGTTTCCTTTAAAGTTAGGCTAGTGCTTTTTGTAACAGAGCATTATTTGTTTAGTTGCCTTAGAGGAATGCTGTTTCTTGGCTTATGAGCCTGTCTGTCTGTCTTCCTCGTGGGTACACACTGTTCACTTGGGGTATGTCTCTGAAGGCTTAACAAGTCAGAAAAGCACGGATTAGATGAACATCCCAATAAATCTGGACTGCCCGTGCTCTCGTGTTATGTGTAGAATATGGTGTGGTTGCGTATTACTCCTGCCTTAAAATAGATAAGTAGCTGGCCTACTCCCTGACTTTCATTGCGATTAGTTCTATTCTTGGGGAGACTGGGCTAAATTTCTGCATGGTTATATGCTACAGCTGCAGACTTTTTTCCCACCTGCATTCTGTCTTATTTCAGATTTTCACTGTTGTCGGTGCCCTATTTCTGGGTTGATTGGATAGCCTGTAAAATTTTGCATTGAATTTCTCATCATTAAAGCAGATTTTTCGTAGAGCTGTGACCTGTAGGAAAGCTTCCATGAATCAGCACTGGCAGTGTCGATACTGTAAAGAATAGATGTGCTTTTGGAAAGCCCAGCATGCCCACTGAGGACTATTTCCTTCTTTGAACTGCGTAAGAAACAGCTGAACACATGCAACAAACCTCGCTGCAAGACTGAGACCCAACCCAACCGACTCTTTTTTTTTTTTTTTTCCTTGGGGATTGAGCTTTATGGTTTCAAGCAAAACCAACACAGCCTTTTGAAGCTGCCTTGCTTGTTCACCTCCCTTGCATCAAACAGAAGCACATCTGAAAGAGATGAATACATGGTGAAACCACCAGTGCTCTCTCCCTTCCCTTTCTAGCTGCTGTACGGGAGGGAGGCTTTTTAACAAGAAATAGAAAGCAGGCTTGTTTCAGAAATTGATTGATAGTTCTTATTAATAAAGAAGAGAGTAAGAACAAGACAAGGTAGGGCTTATTGTAGGCGACGTATTTGAAGAGGATACACTTGAAAGCGCTTAAAACAAAAGACAGAGAACCATGCCAAAGTAAAGGAACTTGAAAGACATTAAACATTCAAGTGCTGATTGATGGTGACTCTCAGGAGTGAACATGCTCATGAGAGCAAAACCTGGATCTCTGTGGAGCTGCTGTCACTGAAATTGAGTCTTTATGAAAAGGGAAGAACAAACAGACAAAGTTGAAAGAAGAATAGGACTAAAATACACAGAGTAGATATAAACAAATAGATGTGAACAATGAAACAAAAATCTCTTTGACAGTAAGGAAAAACACAAACCTGTTATCTGAATAGATAAAAGTCTCCACAGCATAGCCAGATTAATCAGTAGTAAAAAATATTTTCAGGCAATCATTTCTTCTGTACCTGCTGGCTGCA
>WKFP01014016.1:417891-460603 GCA_011057875.1 Pterocles orientalis
AAAGGAGGGGGGGGGGGGGGAGGAAGGGAGGACTTTTCCTTGCAACATCTTTGTTCCCTTCTCACCTCCCCTCACCCTAGTGTCTCCTTGCTCTGACTGGGGAGCTAGCACATTTCACCTTTCTGTGTTGCAATGTTGTAGTCGTCGTTAGTGAGTGGGAAGAATGGGAGGATGAGGAAGTATGGTGGGTTTGAGATGGTTAATTATCGACCCCAAATGGTTTGTTTGTTCCAGGGCTTGAAACAGCTCTTGCTAGTCTTAGCAGGACTTCTATACTGGAATGGGTAGACCCTTAAATCTGATGTATGGTGGCAGTTCCTACATTTCTACAAGATTAGACAAGATTATAGGGTAGAATGTTGGTTTACTTGAGGAATGAGGAAGCCTTAAATACTTTGAGTGTCAGTTAGGATAAACATACATTTAAAATCTTCTCTGAACTTTCTGAAAATCTGGTCTGAAAAACTGCCTGAAAATATTTTCAGGAGCTTTGCCTTCCAAAAATGTCTGTAGCTAAGCGGAAGAAAGGAGCAGTAAAGCAATATTGAAAGTATTTAACCTTTTTCAACCTTAACCTTTCAACTTAGGTTCATGTTCTGTTTGGCATATAGATTTGAATCAGTTTGACCAATCTTAATAGATTTGGGACAAGCAATGTGATCTTTTTAATCAGATTTATATCAGCAGATTTTGTGATCAGCCGCCTGCTTTTGTTCCTTGGCAATTCTGTAGGTGTAACAGGGGCATTTGAAAGTACAGCGTGGCTTCTCAGTCTTACCGCTGTGCTGGTGGGAGATGTGATCCTTGGGACGGGATTTTAGCAGGGTTGTGCTGGTTGTGAGCTTTTCTGGAAAGGGCACAACTTGTGCTTATTTCCTATGCTAGGATGAACATATCTAGAATTTTCTGGTTTATTTCTAAAGGCAGGGCTGTAAGACTAGCATGGAATTGCTTTTTAACCCAAGTGACGGGAAGTGTTCTGCAGCTCGAGCTTGTTAAAGAATATGACTGTCAGATTGTAGCTTGTAATAAACAACGTATTACCTGCAGATGATGTTTCAGGCCCCTGAGAGGATGCGTAGGAAAAGCTTTTGCCTGGTGTAAGCTATGGATCATTTGTCATTCTTGGACACTGAAGAATCTCAGACACCTTCATGAGCACAAAACGTATTTGAAATTGAAAACTATATACACCCCAGCCATTTAAATACAAGTCGATATCTTAAAATGGACAATCTAAATGTGCCTCTAGGTAGGAATGGTTAACTACGTTTTCGCACGGCTGGCTGAGTAATACATATGCTCAATGCACACTAGTGAGTAACATGTCACAAATTAAGCTGGAGGAGGATGGCCTGGCTGTACCTCCCCACATATGCACTGTCAGGATAATCCCAGTTCAATTCACAAGAAAACAGCTAAAAAGGCAGAGAAATCCTTAGATAAAGACTTTGGCGGAAACCTTTCAAGCAATGGAAGATGCTTCTAGCTAGTTTCTAGCTGGTCTGTGCAGTCAGGTTGCCTTCTGCATCCCATTCCCTCCCTCCTGGCTGCTTGCTGGGGGGATGCTGTTGTTCCCTTTGGTCCCATAACAGTTTTCTTTATTATTGGAATTAGATTTCATCCAACAAAAGAAAGGACTATGTACAGAAAACACATGCCTTCTTGTTGTTCTTGGCAGGGCAGAAGAAGGTAGGAAGTGGTTATTTGGAGAGGTATGGTAGATATTTTGCTGAGTTCATTTGAGAACCAAGTTTCCTAGAAGAAGAACCAGCTATTCCTCTTGAAGATTTCCCCCTGTATGTTGCACTATATAAAATTCAGGGCTGAATGCTGATTGTTTATTTCAGTGACAATTGTATGTTGGAAATTAGCTTGCTTAGGAGATAATTCAAGCAATGGGGAAGTCCAGTTGTGGTGATACAGAACGGTAAAACAATCGTCGACTTTGTTCACATAAATAGAAATGAATGTAGCCTACTAGAAAGAATTGAAATAGTTATTTCTCCGTTCTGGAACTGCGTATCTTTGACTTCTGGATTAACCATAGGATATATGATGAAGTCCATACTTGTTGAAATGATTCACAGCAACAGATCACTATTAGACTTGAAGTGACTGTGACCCATGAGTTCAGACAATTTCTTACTGAAAATGAGAAATGGGAAGAGCTGTTAAGCACTGAATTTAGCACAGATGTTTCCTGTTATAACAGATTAGTAAAATTTCAGTATTCAGTGGGTCTTTAATGCCTACCCTCCATCTGTGGAATAGGCCAAAAGAGTAGGCGTATAATTAAAAAGAAACCCCACCAGGGTGTTTTCTCTCCCTCCACTGTTTTTTCTACCTGTATTCCTTCATTTGTATGTGGAAAAATTTCATGGGTGGCGACACAGATAAGTCAAAGGTAGTCCTCCATCTGGGAGTCCCGCTTCCTGCAGCCGGGTCACTGCAGACCAGCCTGTGAGCAGGAGTGCTCACGGAGAAAGTCTGATGATGTCGGTTGCGTAACAGCCGTATTCTTTGCCAAATGATTAGTCTGTGCTTGTGGCTTTTAAGTACCTCTGGTTCAACAAAGTGCTTGAGAAGTGTTTTTGCTTTGAAGAGGAAGCTGAGCAAAGGGCTGAAGGCAAGCTGTGCAGAGTGACCGGATGAGCACTGCGGGACAATGGGGTCAGTAGCCAAGCGAGCTGCCACGGACCCACTCAAATAAGATGGTGGTAAAGCTCATCTTGCAGTAACTTGGTTGGGACATAAAAGAAGAGGAGGAAGTGAGTATGACATGCTTATAAGGTGCATTGCGGACACATATGCAATTTACTGTGTAAACGAACTTGTCAAGTTTCTTTCATATTTATGTATTCGGAGTTGAATGTTCAGAGTTGAATGAGCCTTAATTTCTCACTCACGTACATACATACACTAAAGACCTGCCATCTGGGGATAACTTCATTTTTTATTTTCATTCTGTGTTCTTCTTCAGTGTGACTTTGCACCAGAAAATGAAATTCTGTTTGCAGAAGTCCATAATGCCTTCTGAAACAGAGCAACAATATCCCGTACAATATTAAAAGACAGGGGTATGGTATCCTGTAAGAGTGGCTCGAGAGGTTTCTTTAAAGTAAGAGAGATACTTTAAAAGTTTGGCCTACATAGTTACTGAAAATAATTTTAAAGCCCTGTAGTTACCAGGATCCCGTCGTCCACTGGGGGAACAGCCTTGCTCCCCCCAAGTGCCTCCGCTTTGGCTCAAGTGCTAAGACTCTACACGGCAGTCAGACTAGGCTGTTGTAACGGTTCCTCTCATCCTGAGATGTTCCACCATCTTTCAGAGACAGACCAGGTTGTAGTCACAAAATGTATCCCTAACGCAAGCTACGGTTCATTGATCCTCCAGTTCTTCCAAGTGTTAAATACAATTTATTTTCTGTTCTTGAAGACTGAGAGTTACTTAAAAGCTCTAGGACATGATTTATTTGGAAAATAACCATTTCATTTTGATTTTGAAGTTTTTGGTTTTCTACTAGAGTGTCATTTAGATGTTTCTTTTCCGAACACTGAGAATTTATCCCTGGGTATGACCATGGCCGTATCCCTGTGGCTGATGCTGGCAAAAGGATAAGGTCAGAGACAGTTAGTTTTCAGTCCTTTGTTGGTCTCCAGGGATTTGATTCATCCAAATACTTTAATTATAGAGTGATTTCTAAAAAGGTCAATTAAGTTTCTTCCTTAAGAGTAAATAGATGCTTAAAAACTGCTGGTTTGGGATTTCTAAGTAAAGGTCCATTTTTGAGATACAGATGCTGCTGTCAGGTACACTAGTGGAATGCAGAATTGTTTCTCCATGGCAGATGGACTTGCATTCACGATGCTGACAGCAGAGGTTGTCCCAGGGTTTGATCTCATACTGGGAGGATTCCCTTCATCTTCCTCTGTTTAGACACTTTGCACGGTGTTGTCATGAAGCTGTTGGGGCTAGTGACAGACATACCTTCCCAGTATGGGATGGTTCTGCACTGGTGCAAAGATGTTGGTGCAAGGTGCAGTAGGTTTCTGCTGTCCTTGAATTTCTTGTAAATAGCAAAGGGAAAGAGGAATCTGACCTGTCCTCCAGAAACATGGTTTAAAAGTTCAGCCCAGCTACAGCAGATCATCAAGGACTGTTGCTATGCATTTTTTTTTAATTATTAATGACCAATCTAATAGCGTGGCAGTAGGCATTGTAGTTTCCAGCTGGTTTGTCTTTGCTTTTGTTCTGTCTCCAGTACTCCGCGCTGCTGAGAATTAATTCCATCTTTCTTTCTGCATCTTTATCTCTTGGCAATTCTCTCCCTTATTCTTTGCTTCCTCCCTGACACTGGTGAGCTATGGTTTCAACTCGCCCGACTAGGAGGTTTTCAAGCCATCTATCTATGTCTCCCGCTGACTGCAGTGTTATTTACTGTTAAAGGGAGTTCACCCAAAGCAGGTGTATTTGATGCCACCATTAATATTGTTTACAGACTGGAAAAAGAAGGAGAAGTAGCCTCTTGCTTTGTCAAGCTGTTTTCTCTGAACAGTTTTGTCATCTGTTAAGAAATGTCTTTAATTCCACAACAGTCAGCTTAAAAACAGAAGCAGTAACATCGTGTCTGGTGTTTGAAATATGATGTTAGGAACCCAGCGTTTGGATCTGCCTGCTGTCTGTGTCCCTCGTTTCCTCCTAGCTCGTTGGTAATTCACTCAGCTTTCTGCTGGCTCAGATGTCCCGTTGCTACAGGGAGTTTGATAGCACTTATTTTTCTGTAGTGTGGTGAGGCTGAATGGATCGTCTGTAAATGGCATTGTATTTTCCAAAGGAAAGGTGCTATATAAGTCAAAGTAATAGTTTTGGACCTAATTGAACCCTTCAATTTAACAGATGGGAGCAAAGCTTAAGAAAAATGTTGAACGTTTTTTTTTTTCCCCTTGCATGTTTCTGCTATTTTTATATCTCAGAACTCATTTTGAAATGTATGCCTTCTAAACGAACGTAAATGTTAACGGAATACATTTTCCCACACACGGTAATATGTTCCCACATCAAAAACTTTCCCTTCAGCTGTATTATTTTGAGGCCACACACATTACTGGGACAGGCTGCAAACGCTGCTCCTTCGCAGTGGGGCACTGCTTCCTCCCACCACCTACCCACATCTCCTGGGATCCGGCATGTTCGGAGGGGCAGATGTTTTCTTTCTGTTGAAAAGAACAGCTCCAAAAAAAGCTGTTGCCTGTCTTTTTACAGTCCTGTGGGCTGGTCAGCTTGCTTTGGGTTTTGAGTAAATCCTGGTTGTCATCAGTGAAGGGTGAGCTGTGCCATAGCACCGTTCACAGCAAAGCAATGACACCCACCGAGGAGGGCTGTGTCCCTGTCACCTGATGCAGGAAATTAACTTCAGGCTTTCCGCTGTTACAGCCAACAACAAACACAGATTTCTTTGCATGCAGGCTCCCCGCTTCTGCTCCAATCCCTGTGTGTGCCTGAGTTCATGCCTCTGCCCTGTGCGGTACAGCCTGCGCTGCTTCCTCCAGGGCTTCTGACTGGGGGGTCAAAACCTCAAGAGGTGACCTTATTTTTTGAATAATTTATGGGACAAAGCAGAGGTGTCAATCTGGTGAATTTTCAAGCTGATTAATAGGTTTACAGTGATAGGTAAGCTGCCTAAAATGCATTTACTCTGGAGATGAAGAACCCCATTGCAAAGGCTCCATCCATGGGGTGCAAACCTTTCTAAGCCCATACTTGCTGTGGCACCGTGGACCTATCTCTATGCCTGTGTGTTTCTTCACTCTACTCTGTGCCATGAAACCCGGGGCAGCCACCGCTGGCCTGCAGTGTGCTCCTGCTGCCTTAGGAAGGGCACAGAACCGGGCAGCTGGTCTTGTCTTTCCCCTGGAGATTTTAAAAGCTTAGTTCAAGCAGGGCTCAGTGCCCTTCTCTGTATTCCTTTCTTTTCTGTGTTCTAAATATAACTTCAAAATTATTACTTTTTTTATTTTCCAAATTCTATTTGGCATCTTGTACCAAAATGTCCTGCAGAGAAAGAACTCAGACTATTGGATAGAAACCTTTCCTGTCACATTCCCTCGCAGATGGTCCAGTCTGCTCTGCGGTTCGTGCCTGACAGCTAGTTAATCGGGCAGTGCAGGAACACGCATTCAAAAATGCAGTTTCTGGATCAGCCTTGGGTAGGCACCTCAGCTCTGTTCTGTATCCTGAAATTGTGGGTATGCAGTGGCACACAAACCACATGCAAAGAGAATGATCCTGCTGCTGTCGCTTACATGTACTTCTGGAGAGAGGTCCATGTTTGGTACATATCCAAAGATACCTGAGAAGTGTCTGCCTTTTCGAACCGAGGTATCACCATGTCACAAATTAATTAAGATACTTACACCATACTTCTAACCACAGTGGATGCAGAAAAAATGTATCAATCAGTATTTTGGTTTATTTTATTACTTCAGATT
Organism: Pterocles orientalis; assembly: GCA_011057875.1. Classification (NCBI taxonomy): domain Eukaryota; kingdom Metazoa; phylum Chordata; class Aves; order Pterocliformes; family Pteroclidae; genus Pterocles; species Pterocles orientalis. The sequence goes on from WKFP01014016.1 coordinate 424,384, forward strand.
GACAGAGAATGCTCGTTGGGGAACACTTTAATGAGCGGTGGTCTACACAGAATTAGAGAGGTGCATAGATGCACCTTGTCTAGCACGAGGGTGAATTGCCACCGTCCCCTATCTGCACTAGCCTGGGCTGTACATCCCCGGTCGGGGCTATGGCTATGGATGGGACTGTGGTGCTGCAGGGCCCTACAGAGTTAGCTCTGCCAGTCCAGGTGTGTCTGCAGTCTAACAACACTTCATGGCTCCATGAAGATGCTCTCCAAACAGGTCAGATGTCTGAAGAGAGGCAACCTTGCCACCGAGTGCCTGGGACCCCAGCTACATCTTGCTTTCTTCCATTTCTGGATAAAAGCAACGAGCAGCACAGAGGAGCTGCAGGGCCGAGTATTCCCACAGAGCTCCTGACCTTCCATGTCACATTCCCCTGCCGATGCTAGCCCCAGGTAAGAGGCTTCGGGGACTGGAGGGAAATATGCAGAGTTCAGTCACATTGGTTTAGTGCTGTGACATTTTTTACGACGTTGTTGCTCATTGTTTAATCCAGGAATCCAGCTTGGACTGAGGCCTGCAGGGATGGCAGTGTTGTGTCAGAACCCGTATCCAAATTAGCTGAAAAGGTGGCTGAAGGTCTTAAGCATCCCGAGCTGGTCGTTCATGGTGCCCCTTTAAAGATGCGGTTTAGAAGCTAGCCTCATAGCTTACTATTAACTAAAAACATTTTTGGACAAAAGGAGCATTTTCACAGGTTTGTGTAATGTCTGGCATGGTGGATCAGACCCTCTAGGAATCACCGATACGTGAGCAACGACTGCTATTGTCAGCAAATTAACTGGCAATACCAATTTCCCTGTTGTTTTGCATTAAATGCGTTGGATAAAACATCAGAATTTTGTATTTTTTTATCAGTGCTGTCAAACAGGTCTTGCTTGCCTCTCTCTCTTTTGTTATTTATATCTTTACTTCTTGGACACATTGAAGAATTCAGCCCCTGTCGTCCATAAAAATGTGAAGAGTAGTGGTTTTAATCTCTCTAAAATCTAGATATAACTAGAAATGTTTGTTTTGTTGCAGTTCACTAACATGATGGTTTCAAATCTACAGCCGTGGCTTAGGGCAATTTCCTAAAATGTTCTAACAGGTGACTGAGTAAAGCAAGGCTTTGAGTCTGAATTTGCCATTCGTCGAATTTCACCTCCTCTAGAAAATGTGAAAGGGAAGTGGAAGTCCAAAGATTTAAAACATTGCACTAAACAAAACCTTTTCAACACTTTTGCAAAGCACTGGATAAATGCTTTATACAGTGAATTTGTTAGATTAAATTCTGCACTCACTCTAGTTGAACTATCTTACTCTAGTATACTATTTCCAAAATATCACCAAATTACATATATAGGTTTCTTTTCCTGAACTCTGGGAAATCTCATTGTAAAAAGAGGAATAAGATGCAAAATATGTTGTGGGGTTTTTGTCTTACTGGAGCATTGCACAAATTCATAATTCATTATAATTATCGTCATTTCACTCTGATACAGGTCTAATAAAGATGCGCTTCTGTTCAGTACCATGAATCTTATATCTGAAACATATTTAAAACTCAATTTGTAACTAAAAATTTGGGGCTTTTTTCTTTATAAAACTACAGGACCACTTTAATCTTCTGATTTATTTTTTTTTTAGAAAAAGAGGTTATCGTGTTTCTGACAACCAACTATCATATTGATTCTTAAAAAATTGTGCTTTCCAGTCTGTTTGTTGAAATTACCATGTGAAATTTTACAAAAGCTATTACACTTTAAAGACATCAACCTTTATTAGTACACGAGAGAAAACTGAATTTCATTTGCTCTGAAATGACAGTCTCCAAAGGGCAGCAAACAAATTCCTCAAAATGCTGCCTCTATTTTTGCCTGTCCATTCCGTATGGTATTTGTGAAAAGATACGTTAGCACAAAAATTCAAATGAGTCATTTACTAAAACTTTAAGGCTGCATATTGAGCAGAACATTTAATGTCACATTTTCCCACTCCTGTTGCTGCAGAAATAAGAAATTCAAATCAAGAAATCAGGACGCCATTATGTTTTTATATATCCTATATCAATGTAAATTTTGGGATGGGTGCAGAATTTTTCCATAATTCTTTTTAGTGAAAAAAAGAAAAGTCTGCATAAAAGCTTTTACAAGTGTCTCTAGGGATCCCGGTGAGGTGGTGATGATATTTCTTATGAATTAATCTTAGAAAATTGAACAGGAGCAAAAATTCTGGACATTTAAAGAAATACTGCAACTTTAAGAGCAGTTCTTAAATATTTGGACTAGCATAAGCCCAGCTCTGACTTTTAAAGGAACTGAATATTTCTGATTTTAATTGACTTCCAATTCCTTTCCTCTGAAAAGAAACAATTTCAGAAAAAGTGAGGGTTTGGCAATGGGGTAATTTCCGGAAGAATCACCCTTTAAGAGGAGGCTAAGGTTGTGTGTAAACATATATTTTTTTCATATAGTTTTGTTTTTCTGTTTAGCCTACAAGGCTGCTTAGGTTCCCTGGTGCTTATGAGTATCAGTGGTGGTCTTCTGTTAAGGAAACTGGGATGAGTGGGTGCAGAGCAGGAAAGCCACTGAAGATCTGAGTTTTAAAAAGCTGACCTTGTGTCACAAGGAATGAATGCAATACAAGGCTGGAGAATGATGCTAGAACGTGGTACAGGCAGGTGCGGCCGTGCTTCGGTGCTTCCTGCTCCTGGGCTGGGGATGCAGCTCGCAGCACGGCTGATCCCCGAGTTTCCAAGTTAGGGCTGTGGAGCTCCAGCCACCTCCTTTCCAAGGAACAGCAAAATGCCATTATGATCTTTTTCTGGAACAGACTGATTCATGAGGAGATTAACTTCCAGTCCCAGATGAAAGTGAAAAAAATTCCTTAAAAATTTGGTCTGCCAAGTAAGGAACTACCACAGTATGTATAAGCCATAAATACATTAAAAGTGCATTAGCTGCAGTTGTTCATATGGTGCCTTCTGGGAAATAGGTTTCGTTTTTCTATTTCTTTCAAGATTTGTTGTGCTGTTTTGAGTGTTAGAAACTCAGATGAATTAAAAAAGGAAAGTTTCCCAAGTGAGTACGTTCTTTTCCTTGGGCAGGCACTCTGGTCACCTGAAGGAATACTTCTCCTTTGATGATGACAAGTCAGGTGGCCTCTTAAAAATATCCCCACATAATATTTTTAGAGCACAAATATTAAGAAATTTTTATGGTGAGCTTTCTGGATTACTATGGTATAACAATTTTAAGCATAGGCAACGTAAGCATCACATCTTTTGACTTCAGCTGCTAACTTGAAACCAAGAAAAGCGTCCTTTGACTACAGTTCTTGGGCTTTGTTCAGCCAACCTTTGAAGAAACATAATGGTTTTTTTATAAATTAGGACCAGACTTAAGCACATGGGGCATTTTGCATGATGAATTTGAAGTTGAGATTCAATATAACAAGGGATATTATAAGAAACTAAGTCGAAGTTTTAAAAAAAATCAATACAAAGCTAAAGTTTATTGCCAGTGCTGTTCTTGCAGATCAAAGCTGTGCTGCTGTGGTCTAGGGTTACTTTAATATTTGGCAGCCTCTCATTCCCTTGGTGTGTGTTTTAAGCATGCATATCACTCACTTTTGTAATAAAATAACTTGAAAAAGCCTTCTGCTTTGTATTGGCCTCCCGAGGTAGAAAGTCACAGAGATGCTAAGTCTCACGTTGCTTGCTCCAGCTTCATTATGTTTGATGAAAGAAATATCTTGGTCATCTCTCGTAACATGCAGTACTTCCTCAATAACTGGATTGCTGTAAGAAAGGACGTTTTTTACCTGGGTAATGAAATTGGATCCTAGTTATTTCCCTGATTTTCTTTGTATGATACATGTAGCAGGTTGGCACCATATTAATAGCTACTGCACAGCGTGACGGAAAGCTTTGAAAAGGAATTTTGTCTTTGGGGATGGATGAGTGGGAACCTTGATGGTCTTCCTGAAAGATGTACTGTGCAGCTTGTTACTCCCTGTGCAGGAAGAGGTGTGTGTGTATTCTAAATATAATTATAGGTAAGGCTGGGTGACTGCATGACTAAAACCAGACCATCAGTTATGTCAGTGGAAGGGCACTGCCAAGATCTGAAGTAGATGCGCTACCCTAGCAAAAAGCATGTTAGTAATGTGGATGCAGTGTATTCCAGATTGCTGTGAGTGCTCCCTCGGAAAAAAAAAGTTGTCCATATAACTGTCTCTGGATTATGGCTTTTGCTTATGCAGATAGTCATGTGTCAGTTTTGTCCATGAGTCAAGAGTATTTACCAGCTCTGATTCATGAGCATAGAAGCCTGGCCTTAAGTAAACGGACTAACAAGGGTAAGCTGAGCCCTTGCCCTGTGCCCTGGTGGAGGGGTTGAGCATCCCTAAGGTTCTCTGTGTCACATGGGGCAGGGATAGAAACAATTGCTCACCTGGGACAACCCCACATAATCCTACGGCATCCAAATCCCTAGTCAGTCATCAAATTCAAGTCGCAAAGGACATTTGTCTTTCTGACCTTTGTTTTGGTAAAATATAGAAGAATCAGAAAAAGCAACTCCTAGGAAAAACCTAATTTGCCTTAAAACCGTTGGATGGAAAGTTCTTGGTCTTCCTCATGGGTATAAAACAAAATTATTAGTTTAAAAAAAAATTAAGGCTTTTCAGTGTATATACTACAGCACTCTAGTTTTTGCATTTTTTGCCATACTAGAGCTTGAGTTTTGTAACTACGGGATTGCAAAGCAATGAATGTAGAAGGATTGAGAGATGATGAATGCAGAATCTTTGTTACACAAAGAAGTAGAAAGTATTGATCACAAAACGCTCTGAGGCAAACCAGTTAGGGACCCATGCCCTGCTCATCCACCTTCCAGTGTAGAACTCGGGTCCATATAATTTGCGGCCGTTTTAAACACTTGAACAATGTTACTGGAGTCTGAATGCTGTTAATTTTGGTATCCTGGCCAAACTCCAAACGGAATAATTATTCTGCTTAGTCCTTTCCTAAATTACATCAACAGCTTCATTGGGAACAAATGCGGTCATAGTTGCTGACCTGAACTGCTCTTATGTTGCGATGCCCGTTTCAAACCATGGCTGGCTGCCTTTCCATGGTGGATTAAATGACCTCTGGACAAAGCACATGTATCTTTAGTTTGTTTAAAAAGCTTTGGTACAAGAGGTGCTGTATGTATAAATGCTATAACAGAAATAATTTGAGATCCAGAATGTGGAGGTGTCGAAATGTGCTCTCTGAAGAGGAGAAACTGTTGGCATGTGGTGATGTAGCTGGGTGAAGGACAGGGACTGTTTGGGAACAGAGGGTGTGTGCTCGTGGGCTGGGAAGCTGGTGGCTGCTGATTGTAATGAAAAAGGTGCTCTCACTGAGAAGCAGTGAAATTGTGAAATCACAGAGCGAGATGGGAAGCAAAGGGAGAATGGAGATTTACGGGGAACGGGATACCAGTTCCTGTGTGATGGGGCTGGCTAGCAGGAGGCACTTGGGGCTTTTTTCAGAAGTAAAGAAGGTAAAATTGTTGAAAAGTCTCAGAAGCTCTTCCAGAAATTCTATGCGTGGTTTCTCAAGGTTCTATATATTGTTCTAATTATTTTATAGCTTATTTTAAAAAGGTCTGTACTCTGCAAGGTGAAGGAAAGCCTGAAACAGCGTAAGACACAAGCAAGAGGCTTTTCCATGCTCTAATTTCCTACTGTGCTGTTTAGCTAGAGCATTATCTCTGCTTTCCAGTGCTCTGGTCACCATATAGTGCCTGAACTACTTTCCTGGAGCATTTTTAAGCTTAGATATTCAACTGCACAGCTGTTTCTAAAAAACCAAAATAGTCTAAACGCAAACTGTGAAATGAAAGTTTATTTGTGTGAACCTGTTCTAATTGTGGGAGAACCACATAGCAAGAGAGCACACATCCACAGAATGGTTACAGTGGCAGGAAGGAACACACTTTAACCCACAGGCCTTGGCTTTTATTAACCTTTGTCTCTGTGTTGCGAGGAGAAGCACTGTCTAATCTTTTCACATAGCCTGAAAGCAGACTACGCTGGAGAATTTTCTGTCTGTAGATAACGAGTTTAGCAAGCATAAAGCAGAGCTGCACTCCTGTTCTTCCCTTCCCCTGAGTGTAAGCAGCTTCCTTCTCCTCCACTAGTCAGCAGATTTATAGTGAGGAAAAATCAGAAATTCATTTCCAGCACCAAAACTATTACTAAAAAATATTTTTAAGCCCCTGGAAGTTAGGTCAGTACTTAGCAAAACCAAGAAGATACAACCTTCTACAGGCAGCCCAGGCTCATGTGCAGCTCCCCACCATCCCTGAGCTCTATCACGGCTGTGCTGAGGAGTACCCCTGGCTTGTTCCGGACCCGAGTCTGGGTGCAGATGTTTAGCAGCACTGATACTGTGCTGCTTTGAGCTCCCCAGTTTCTTTCTACCTCAGTGAATGTGGCCGCATTCTCCAAACTGCAGCGAGTGGTTTGGGCATTAGCCTTTTGGCTGTGAGTTTGTTAAGCGAAGCATAAACCTGTGGGGAAGTGGAATATTCAGAGAACAACAGAAATATGTATGGATTTTAAAATATTTTCTGCTTTAGAATAAAGGTGCTATATTCGCTGTGCTACGTTCAGGTGTTTGTGGTGAACTTGGGTATGGCTATTCAGTATCTGTCAGTTGTTGTGTGACTGGTCCCAGACCTCTAAATCCCCGCAGTTTTGCTTTCCTGACATTGAAGCATTTATACCAGAAGTAATCAGTTCATTAGTTCTTATCTGAAATTATTATCATGCTTCTATACTGTCCTGGGTTAAACTGAGACAGAGTTAACTTTCTTCGTAATAGCTAAAAGGAATGTGATGGGTTTGCCCTTGGCTGGGGGCCAAACCACACACCCACTCACACAATTCCCCCCCCACCCACACCCGAGGATAGGGGAGAGAATTAAAGGGGTAAAGGGAAAAAAGGACTCGTGGGTTGAGATAAGGACAATTTAATAACTCAACAACAATAATATTGATAATAATCCTATATACAAATATACAAATGGGTGATACACAGTGATACTGCCTTCCCCACCCGATGACCAAGGCTCAGCCTGTTCCCGGCTAATGATCCTGGAGCAGGGAGAGTCCCGAAACCACACTCATGGAACAGAGATAACAGTCTGAGCATCCCAGACCCAGAGCGGACCGGGGTGGGAGGGGGAAAGGCCTTGGGAGAGCGACCACCTGGAGGGAGATGACCCAGAGCCAAAGAGATCCGGAACCAAACGGGCCGATCTTCTGGAGGGTCCTCACCTCTATACTGGGCATGACGGGTGTGTTATGGGATAGATTATTGGCCACTCTGGGTCTCAGTCCTGAACCTAAGATCAAATCCTGGGCTGGTCACTGGGGCTGTGCTCCCTCCCAGCTTCGCCTGTTTGCAGACAGCAGAGAAGCTGAAAGACCCTGGCAGCGGCGTAAACGTCACTTTTTATCAGCTTTCTTCTGAGCACAAATCCAAAACACAGCCTCTAGCTAGCTATGATGAAGAAAGTCAACTCTGTCTCAGCTGAACCCAGGACATATACATCACTGGGATCCATTCTTAGTGTTGTTAGGATGTATTGGTGCTCTTTCTTTTTTGTTTTCTCTCTTATTAAACTGTACTGAGAGTACAGTGTTCATTACAGACAGAAAAGTATCAATTCCCTCCAAAATGTCAGTTTGTTATCAAGCAAGAACAAAGAACAAAAGAACAGAAAGAACAAAAAAAATCATATTGTGCACAAAGGAGCTACTGACCATTGTGGATGGTCTTCTAATCCCTACCAGACAAAAAAAAAAAAGCATTAATAGAAACTGAAGCATCTTTGAGCAGTCTGCTATGAGTAAAGTGGGTTCATTTTGTAACAGACTTTATTTGCTATGAATTATTTGATGAGCTTTATGTCATTGGCAGGCACAACAATAACCAATCATATCACATTTCCCACAGGCTCTGAATCATTTTAGAGCCCTTGTCAAGTCAATCTTGCCAAGAATCCATTCATTGATGTTATAATATGATGTTAAATATTTAAAATTACAAACCAACTTTAGGATGGTGCCTGGGCAGCATTTAGCTCTCTCTTTTTGGATTTTTTTGCTTTATGTATCATGTACAGAACTTTAAAAGAAAAGACAGAAATCTATTAGTAAAAGAAAAAAGGGAAACACAGTGAGTACATCGTTGCCCGTTTCAGCAGAACTGCAGATTCTCATCTGGATTTCAGTAGAATATGGGCATCTAAAACACTCAGGAAAATCAGCAATTTTTTTTTTATCCAAACAGAAACAATCCACAGCCTTTTCCTTCCTTTCAATAATATTGGAAACCTATTAAACCCTAAGTAAAATGTATATGTCAGCAATTCTCATTCTGATGGAGCAGATAACGGGGACTCCACACTGCAATGTTTGGGCCCCAGGATGAGTCAATTCTTTTTGACTCGAAGGACCAGCCCTGGATATTAAGAATAACAGTAGATTCCTAAAAAATCACATGAACCAATTAGTCTTTTCACTGATATTCTCATTCATAAGCGACAAGGGATCTTATTCTGACTTTAAGCCTTCATTCTAACCTCTCTGTAAAAAAGCAGCTTCGTATAACAGCTCAGTCTGAACAGAATTTGGATCACAACGTACTTATTATACACAAAAAAGCATGTGCTTACCCAACTTTGCCTTGCTTGATGATATGTTCCAGTTTGGCATAAGCTATTTCATTAAATCAAAATTGAAAAATGATGTTGATGAAGATTCCCTCCTTAGAAACAGTGACTAGCTATCGCAAGCAAACATTTCTCAATTTTCTATCCTCTTCAACAGACGGCACAACTCTGTCACGTATTTGAGTGGCTGGGTTTTCAAAATTGGCGTGTTCTTCAAAATATTGCTAAATAAGATCATTGTGTGCCACGTTCTGGTGCCAAAATACACAAAATACACTGTATAAGTAAGTCATGTATGCATTTAGGCGTCCAGAACAGGATCTCAGAACTGGCTTTTTTAACTGTAAAATAACAAGCCTCTGTTAGGAGCTAAATGCTATGTTATGTTCTCTCTGTGAAACAACCATAACATTTATCTGCCCAAAATCAGCAGAACCACTTCTCTCAAATTATAGCAAACTATCACAGACAGAAGAGGAAGACAGAAAAGATTTAGGCCCAGATCCTGGCCGTTTTTAAGTCAAAGGCTGATCTGTTATTCCCTAAAGGGACCAGTATTTTGCTTGTAATGAACAGTTACTTTGAAGCTGGCTTTATGTCCCAGTGAAGGAATAAGGAGTTGTGGATGAAGATCAGATTCTGTGCAGATAAAAAAGTGCACAGCAGTGTTCTACATGCTGGATCTCATACAGGAAAACAGGTCCGTGTAGTAAGAAATGTATTTTGAAAGAAATAGAAATAAAATTAAGCCCTAACATGGGATTTAATTTATTAGAAACAGGGACAAATATAAAACTAAGGGAAGGTTTATATAATGAAGTTAGCGGGCTTGTTTCCTTACTGTTAGTTGTGACTGAGAACACTATGTCTGTTTTCCAGCTTTTCATGAAGGAATACCCTGAAAAGCATGATTTTGTGGAAACCAGCCATCCTGGGTTTTGGACAGAAAGGTTCTACATCATTAATTTTTGTGCTTTCTTCAAGGATACAGTGTCACAGCTGTGGCTGGCATAGATCGTGTGCAGCGCGTGTTGAAACACAAGATGGTGATTCAATGATTTAGCGAGAAGTGCGCAGCAGGAAAAAAATAGCATGTAATGCATAAAAATCCATCTTTGAACAGGATAGTAAGTGTGATTATTAGAAAATGGCACGTTTCCTTAAAGATCTGAGAGAGGCCTGTTCTCTGCATCACTGCATCTGACTAAGTGGGGTGGCAATATACATTTAAAAATGATTGCTTACAAAACCAAAACTGAAGGTAGAGAAATTGCAGAATAGTGCAACTATGTTCCCAGAGACTTATCTATTTAAGATTTCCTGTGCGGGCGGTGGGGCAGTGGCCCAGGTTGCCCAGAGAAGCTGTGGATGCCCCATCCCTGGAGGGGTTCAAGGCCAGGCTGGATGAGGCTTTGAGCAACCTGGGCTGGTGGGAGGTGTCCCTGCCCATGGCAGGGGGTGGGACTCAATGATCTTTAAGGTCCTTTCCAACCCAAACCATTCTATGATTACAGAAGAGCTAAATGACCAGTCAAGTACAATGCAGACAAACTTAAATTAGTACTCTCAAGTTTACATAAGTACATACTGCCTATATTAAGAGCATGTTCACTGTAAAACTGAGCTAGAGGATTTTGAGGATTCTGGCTGCTTTCATCTTGAATAAACAACTTGCACAGCTGTCCCAGTGAGTCAGAGAAATGAACCCTGCGGAGGGTTTGAGGGGAAAAGGGGCTTAGCTGAGAGTTTCTGAAGAATATATTTCCTAGCTTAGGGAAATAATATGAAAATAATGCTTGGCTAAGACAAGGACATTGCTCTTGTTTGCTTTCCCAGGGGAATTTGCTTCTTGGTTTAGATGGTGGGATCCATGGGCGTTTAACCACAGTTCTGGAGACTTTGCTCCAGCACAAAATGTTCACCTCTCCAAATTGCAGGTGGGACACATCACTTTCCAGATCTCTTACAGTTTCCCTCCTGCTGGAAGCCTGGTCACTGCATGTTTGCAGAGCACAGTGCACTGAGTCTCAATCTCCGAGGCACTTTAGAGCCACAACTCTCTAGCAAAGAGAATATTCATGGCAGGTAAGAAGGAAATAAAACGTGAGAAAGGAGAAAAGACAGAGAAAAAAAGAGGAGGCTGAACAGAAGTGTCAAACTTTCATCTCTAGTCTGTGGGATAAATGCAGGCGACTCTGCTCAGCAGACACAGCTCTGCCTCTCCAGATTTCATGAAGAGTCAGGAAACTCAGGTTTATAGTTTGGGGTTTTACTCTCCCCCTACACTGCCCTCGTGTGGTCTTAGTTCCAGCACAAAAAGTGTGCTAGAAGCACAAAAAATGACACTTGGGGTTTTGGAGCAGTGTGGAGCCGGTCGCAGCAGATTTTGGACCTGATTCACGTGCATAATTCAGGATATTTTAACCAATCCTACTGCTCTGGGCTAAAACCTCACACTGAAGACTAGAATCTGTTGTTACCTGATAGGAACTGTTGTTCTTAGTCTGATTATCAGCCCCTGTGCTCTGGGAGCGGTCCTTACTATGATCTAAATGCCAGTTTCTTGCCCTATTTTAAACTCTGGGCTAATGTCTCCTGCTTGCTGTTGTGTTGTTTGTGTGAAATGAGTTGGCGGTTCCAGTCCTATGTGTAGGAGATGGGTGGTTATACCATAAAAATCGGTATCACGGAGCAAATGGCATGATTAGCCCCATCAGATCTCTGAAACAGCAAGGTGAAGGCTTTGGGGGCAGTGGGACTCGGATGGGAACCCCACATGAGTCATTAGTTAATGAAGTTAAAAATCCCCCTAACTATAGAATATGCTGAATACGTTTAACTGATCTGTAGAATATTTTGGTTTCTAACACTCCTGTCCTGTCGCAGCTCTAAAGCGTCTAGAGTGCAAAGGAAATTCCACCAGACTGGCAGGAGGCACCTGTTTATTGTTGGGTTGCCAACAAGTCTCTACAGGGTGATTTTGTGCTCCCCCTCACCCCCAGCAATGTCTGAAGAAGATCTGATGGTGTGTCGTGTTGCAGGCGATTTTCCTCTCGTAGGCAGACAGGATTGCCCGACTCTCAAAGTCACCTCTTCTTCCTGTCCCGTGCTCCTTACCGTGTCGCACCCACCGCTGCCAAGGGCCGGATCTGCCAAGGATCCAGGACTCACATTGCAGTACAGGCAAATGTAACTCTAATACAGCCAGTGGTGATGCGCTGGTTTACCCTGAATTGTGGCCTAGAAATGTTTCTACCCCGGTGATTTGCTGGGCAGTGTTCTGCTTTAACTGCTGCCCTCGCTCATACTAAAACGCAGCGTGGAGAGGGCACTCGGCCAGAGCTGCGGGTGCTCTTCCCGGCTCAGCCACGGTCACGCTCCGTCTGTTTTGCTGTCTGTCACATGGGAATAGCAATCCTGAAATTCCCTGTCCGGGGCCTGCTTAGCTACAACACACTGTGTCAGATCAACTGCTATTACGTACACTTTGGGAGCCAAATTTCGACCTTTCCGTGCACTCATATGTCATCAAATTGCCACAAGCCTGTCCAAAGAAATAATTTAACCAGCGAGGACTGCAAAACCCACTCAGGTCACAGATCTAATGGAAGGCAGTTGTCCCACCATCAAAACAGAACAGGAGGGAACAGATCTAGATAGTGGCAGGTCTTAGCAATCATTTGCACCAACCTATCCTAGGAGAGGTGAACTGGTGGAAGTTCATTTGCGTGTGATTTGAAGAAAAATCTCAAGAGAAGCAACAGATAAAAAGAAACAAGTGGTGTGAAACTGAACATGATGGGTCCTGTTGGGCCTTGACTGTCTCCTTGAACCCTTTTCTGGCTGTTAGTGAATGCCCCTTGCCTCCAGTTCAGGCACTCCTGTGTTAGGCAAACAGAAATAACAGCCGTGTACTTTTGGTTGAAGAGAGACAACAAGGAAAGCAGCAGTTACACAAGTAACTTTTCCATGAGAAACCACACTCTCATCTTTAACAGGCTATAGCAACTAACTAACAGGCTGACAGGCAGAGTTCTTCCAGCTTTTCAAGAAAGAAAAGGCACGGCGATTTTGTGGCAACACACCCTGTGCTCTGACTTTCACATTTTGGAAATGGCAAAGGGTGGTGGTAGAATAGATGAAAGCAATACCCTCAGAAAAAAAAAAAATCCTTTTCAATTATGAGTCATGATTTCTCAACAGTGCATCCTTTGCAGAATGAAAGACTGTGCAACATAGCCTGATTGTCGATATTTAGGGCGTAATTAATCACTGAGAAAACATTTTAACAGTCATAAAAATGAATATACAATTATTTGAAGATGAACTGCTAATGACGGGTTTGTGGAAAGAAGGTTGGACTTTGGCAGCTCCCTCCCAAGAGGATTCCAACCTGGAGAGAAAATGATATTCGTGGATTGGTTTTGCTTGGTGTTGTATTTTTTAGGTTACGTGTGTAAATGCGTGTGTGCCTTTATTCCTTAGAGATGGCCATTCTTCTTGCTCATCTCCTCCCTTCTACAAGCCACCATCAATGAAAATGATCACTTCTAATGAAATAACTGCCGTGTAGTAATTTTAAGTGGCACCTCAGATACCCTGGTAAGTTAGCTGCCCGTAAAGCCGCTGTGCATATTAACACTGTGCTCAAGCCCGTCTTTATTGTGTCTAGACACTGTGTTTCGTGCTGCAAGAACCTGTTCCTTTGGGCTGTGCCGGGAAGTTTTATTGTAACTATTTGGACCTAAACCAGAGATCAGAAAGGAAAGGACAATTTAAGAAGGAAGGAGCAAAGAAAGAGTACTACTTTTGTTTATACCAGAAGGTATTTTAGTGTGTGCTCAGAAAGGGAACGATTTTAAATACAGCCCTTCACGATGTAGCTTTCCATGTTATTTTAAATTTGGATCATACTTCGGTGTGTTTCTATGGCAGTTCATCCCCCCAGTTTTGAAAGAACAGTAAATTGCCACGTCACATTCTGACTATGCAGGGGGAAAATCTTTCGATGCTCTGTCACAGTCCTACAACAAATCACCAAACCGGGGCACAAACTCCCTTTTAGCTGCAGACTTGTTGCTGTCCCTTGTCCTATCCAAAGCAGACTCTGTGGAGGTTAGTGCGCCCAAGCGTGGCATCTCACTAACCTATTTGCCATCAGTGAGATGATGGATTTGTAGGACAGAAAATGTCCCAAAACATTTCACCTTTTGGACTCTGGGCCAAATTTTGCTTGATTTCCCTGGGGTGAGTCAGAAATGGCTCAGTTACAACAGCGTAAATTGGACAAACCCTATGGGCCTCGGTGGGATGGCTGAATTTGGCCCGTTGCTTTACTGCTGTGTCATTAAAACGGTCAATCTTCTGCTTGGAAGGAGTAATATTTAGAAAAAATTAAAATTCACGTATGTTGGGATGTGCTCTGGATAGCATTGTAACAGGATAGGATATCAGGCTTGATCCTGTGTGGCAGCACTGGAGAAAAAAGCAGTTTCCTCATTATTCTCCGTGCGTTTTGCAGCATGCCAAGGCATCTGGGCAAGGAGGCTCTCAGAACCACGGCAGGACTGAGAAAAAATTGCCTGAAATGTGTGTAAAGATGAATAAAGAATAATTTCCTTATTTTCGCTTGAAGAAGAAAGTATTTTTTTCCAAAAGCAGGAAGATAAATTAGAAAGATTTGCATCTAATGTGAACAGTTCCGTGTATCTCCAGTTAACAGAAAAAATACATCAAGATTCATGATAAACGATTTGTCTGCTTGGTCTTGTTCTCATTATACATACATCTGAAGTGGAACCAATTCCATTTATGAATAATTTAATTAAAACAATGGCAAGTATTATTTTTGTAGCATACAAAGCTGTAAACATTAATTTAGTAAGGCTGAGAATCACGAAACGCAATCTTAATTACTAGAAACTAGAATAATCAGCTGAACTGAGGCAGACAAGACAATTAACTCTTTAGAAAGCAGTTTACAGCTGCTAGGGTGGAACTAATATCCTGAGGGAGTTAGCATAGGCATTGCTTTGAAGGGCACAATGTTTTGAAATAAACCATAAAAGTGATGTAAGATCTCTTCACTGTGCGTGTCTTTTGAATATTCTACAGTCCTCAGAATTTCTCCCACTATTTTATATTTCTGCTGTCTGCCAGCCCCAGGGCTTAGTAGTAAATCTCCATGCCAGCTATACCCCCGGCTCATTGCAGGCATTCGTGTGGTGTTATCCCCGTCCTATCTGTAACTATCAAGGTCTGTTTAATAATGAGCAAAGCTTCTTGCATCTTGCACTCTCCCTGGAGGCACCTCACTGGCCTGCTGGTTAGAAACCTTCTTCTGATTTCCCAGCTGTCCCCTGCTTTTAGCTGGGGACATTTTTTATAGCTTCTCTGCTCAGGTTTTTACCCCTCGTCCTGATGTATTTAAAGAAAACCAGCCCCTGCTCTTTGGACTGTCAGGATAAGCAAAGAAATTGTTAGAGCTTCCTCTTGTGAGATGGACTCACCTTTCCCCTGATCATTATTTCAACTAGCTTTAATATTGGTACCAAAATCGTGCAAAGCTTTCTGTCTGGCGGTAAGGGAGAATGCTTTTCAAACTGGGTCACCCTCTGCAAGGGTGGACTTAGTCCCAAGTTCAAAGTCAAAAGCATCAGAAAGCTGAGAGTTATCACGCTGAGGATAAAATCTATGGAGCTTTTAAACCATAAAAGCTGTGCTTGGCAGCTTCTCTGTTACCTACAGCAGGCCAAAATGACACTGTCTGCTCTGCAAGTGGTGCTGCTTTTTTCCTCAGTGTGTTCATTTCTCTGCTTTTCATTCTCCAGTGCCTCCGTTCTGACTCATCACACGAACAGGGCAAAAGGCGAATGGGAACTGGTAGCTGGGGCTTCATGGTTTTCTTCCAAAGTCACCACGTGCTGGCTCTCATCAGCCGTGCTGCCCCTGCAGGCCGAGGGCCAAGCGGTTCCCGGTTCTGTAATTCCGTCAGTTGCAACAGAATGACAAAAAAAAAGCAGACGTGTGTTTTTGAGGAGTTAACATCCTGACCCCAAACTGCAAATGTGATAGACAAATTTCGATGACACTCCCAAGAGGGGTGATTTAACCTTTGCCAAAGTGTTTTAAAAGCTCTGATTTTGGAACATGGAATAAGTGTAATCATTAAGTTAGGTAAAAAATATTAATCAGCATCACCAGTTCTCATTTAAAACGATTTCCAATGAGAACGAAATGAAGAAGTGATCTACGACCCCTAGTACAGCTCCCAGAGCAGGAAAACAGCTGAACGAAGTGACATCTAGTGGCTGCGCGGCGACATGCCTGGGAAGCTCAAGGCAGCACAGGTGCGGCAATAAAAGCAAATGCCAGGTGATTTTGAAGGGAAAATACCTGAACATAGCTTTTAAAAAACTCTGCTTTAGCCGGCACTTGTCAATCAGAGAATAGCGCATCCCTGGAACACAGGGCAAGTCACCTTCTAACGCGAGAAGCGGGTCCCACTGCAGTCCGTGAAGATGATTTAGGGTTTCTGACCCTAAATTTTAATTCCCCTTTTAATACTGACTAACTCTGTGAACCTAATTCCTCTTGGCTTGAGTTTCTCCATCTACAAACTACACACAACACAGGGAAATTTATTGTTTCAGCGTGACTTTCCAGTGGTAATTCATTAGATCCATTTTTACAATATGTTTGCCATTTTCAGATGGAAAATGCTACTAAGGAGCTTGATATTAAGAAACGGTCTTCTAATGATAAGAAATTGAATTGATGATGCACAGGAGATGGAGAAGCTGGTATGCTGCCCAGATGAAAGGGAAAGAAAGTGAAGACAAGTATTGTTAAAACAGTTAAAGTTAGTCTTTCTGAAGTGGTGTGTTTGGAAGAGGACAATTCTGGTTTCACCACTGTCCTGCGTACACAAATGGTATTTGTTAGCCAACATGTTTCACCTTTTAAAAGCTGACGTGGTTGTGCTGTGTAGCCTTTTTTATAAATCAGCATAACCAGACATCTTGCTCTGTAACGTCACTAAAAACCGCAGCGTGCAGGAGCGAAAGCATTTACCGTGCTGTGGACCAGTGCCATAGAGCTGTCCTCTGCTTCAGGCAGTGACTACGGCCAAGTTCAGGTTACAGGAGTAAACTGGAGGGGCATCAGCCAGCAGATTTCATCAGTCAGGATGGCATCAACTGACACAGCTATTCTGACAGACACCTGGAAAGACAGTGCTTCTTCTCTCACCAGTGCACAGAGCAGTATGATGGTGTCAGGAATGGGTGCTACCCATCTTCGTATTCTGCTGAAAACTTCTTCTCCTAGGTTTATTAAAACTTAGTACTTTTTTTTTCATTTTTAATTGTTAGCAGAAATTTTGCTGATCTTGGCATTTTGTGTGTGTATCAAAGTTTCCCTCCCCTTTTTAATTTGTGTTTTATATTTTCTTGAAAGTTAATAGGTTTTTAAATACAATTGTAGCTTGAGGAAATATAAGGAGAGTAGAATTTGGTGGTATGAAGTGCTGAAATAGTACAAATTTAAGCAATATCTAAAATGTCTGTTGCTCCTTAGTTTGAATATATAGTATCTTTATTTGGTTTGATTTCATTCCTTTCCATGTGCATTCGTCAGCTCCGAGTCTCTTCAACAACGGCAACTTAATAAATCACATTTACCAGGAGTGCTGAAGTTTGTATCCTACCAAGAGCAGTTTTGCACAGAAGATGGATATTCCAGGGTTTTTAAATATAATCAACAACAATCTGATTACAGCTTACTAAATTTGCTGTTCAGATGTAACAGAACTATGTCTGGGATATGGTTTCTGTAAGAAAACTCATGTGGAATAGCGTTAATCCTTGCACAATAAGGACAGGATCACAATTTCTGGTCGTTTACATGGTACATCTCTTATTCTAAAGAATTATTATTTCCATAGGAAGTTTCAGTGATAATCACCTTTGTATGGAGAGACAACTGATTTCCTGATAGGCAAAAAATACCTGATGACGCTTCAGCACTGACTGATGGGGTTATGTTTGGACAGAATGAATCTATGTTGAACCACATCATTAAATTCAGACTTTGACTCGGGTAGAAGTGTTTTGTGAAACTGTGAATCCATGGGTTTTTTAGAGGTCAGACTGTAGGAATCAGGAAATGTAGAAGGGCTGGAAACACCCACTTCTGCATAGAGTTTTGTCCTCAAGTGTGAGCCCAAGAGAGGCATTGGTTTTCGTGTCCTCCGTGCCTCCCCAGCTCCTCTCCCTTCACCCAGTAGCAGATTATAAATGGAAACAAAGGCTTCATGCTGGCTCTAAGCAAATGCCCCAGCTCCAATTCTTCAAGAAGTCTGGGTCAGTAGTTTACTTCCCGGTTCTGGTCCAGTGCTTGACATGTTGGGGTGCTGGGTGCTGGGAGATCAGTCTGTAAAGACAACCTGCAGAAGATGTTGTAGAGGTGGCCAGAGAATAACCTAATCCTGGAAAGCACAGAGAAATTATTTCCTAGTCTACCACAGTCTTTTAAATGTTTCTGTAAAGCAGAAAGCCAGTGCCTGCTGTGTTCAGGACTCGAAGCACACTGGCAAGTTGCCTGACAGGGCGAATAAGGACATCTCACAATCCAGCCTTCCCAATCCTTCTTGAACAAGAGGGCGAAGCAAATTATTGCGTTCTGTCATTAGACAAATATTCAGTTCTCAGACAGAACGGTACTGAGTATTTTACTGAAACTTGTAGACGTTAGCCTGCTCTCTCCATATGTGCAGGCTTTTACAAGCTGTTTCCACTACAAAAAGAAATGGATGCTGAAGCCAGAGAGTTAATTGGTTAAACTTTTTATATCTGTCAAAAAATGTCGCCAAACACACACAGTAGTCAGATTTCTTGTTTATGCTTCCAAACCTTCGTTTCCAGAACCACTCTGCTTATAAAGCTTTCTCTGAGGAAGATGATTCTTTCACTATCTCTTTACTTTTCTGATTTTTTGGGTTTGTTTGTTTGTTTGTTTTTCACTTGCATCTCATTCATTAGGGCAAGAATGTTTTTCAGCCATGCAGAACTTCTAAGTCCAGCCCTTTAAAAGGCCTGTTCATTTCTGCTGTCTTCTGTGAGAGTGCATTTCCTAGGCAGTCTGTATTTTGCATGGGATACTGAATTATTGATACTAATCGCGGCTCACTAGAAAGCATAACCTCCCCTGTCTGTACAATTAATGCAAGTGTTGGAAAGCTGCACCCAGAAGAATGCTCTCCTGTTGATTTTTTTTTTTCTTCAGGATGAGTAAGACAAGCCAAAACACTTATCCACTGGCCAAATTGTACGATAGAACGTGCTTCACAAAGGGATAAGTATCATCTAGTGAGTTTGATGGAGGAAAAGCTGTCTGTAATAAAAGGTTCAGGACACTAGTTGGCCCAGCTGTGATTACTCTTCAGGCAGAAATTGCCCCATGTATTATTCAGGTTGCCACATCAGTCATAGGTTCACTAAAAGATTAAATTTTAGATAGGCAGCGAAGCTACAGACATTTCAATTTATGTTACCTGATACTGAGAATCAACGTTCAATCCGTTTTCTTAATTTTTGTTGGCATCAGCTTGCTTACATGAAGATTGAACCAGTGGAAGAGATAAATTCAGGACCTTTCAGGGGTCCTCCCAGACTCTCATTCTGCACCATGATGAAGGCAATGTGCGGCACGAATGATGGGTTACGTTGCAAAGTAGAGCTTTGACTGCAGGACACACAAGCTTTCTGGATAGCAAACTTGGGAATCAAGAGGCTTTTGCACAGGTTAGCTGCCTGAGTCACTCGACTTCCCAAAAGGCTTCTGTCTGCGCCACTGCTGCTATCAGTATCCAAAGCAGCGGATATCAAATGTAGATTGTGTCTGTTACAGTCGCACCTCTTGTTGGCACTGTGGAGGAACCCAGATGGAGCAGCTGCTGCTTGCCCACCCGTCCCAAGCCCCAGCGCTGCACCACAACCTGCTTATTAGCACCTGCTGGGAGACAGGGACAGGAGGTCCTGCAAATCAACCATCGTTTGGAAATGTGCGGTCCTTTCTGTATAATTCTATCCCATAATGCTTTCCCTTGCCCTACAGCTAGAGCAGCTTTATGTGCGAAAAGCCATCTTCTTTCCTGATCAAAAAAGAAACAAGAATTTCTAAATTGCTGTATATTTCTTCTGAAGCAAATCCAAACATTTTTAAAAGAAAAAAAAAAAAAGTCCATCTTGTTTGACTTTTCAGGGCTTTATAACCAGCCCAAGTGCACTTCAGAGAGGTAAGTTTTTCCCTCGTACTTTTCTTCTCGTGAAGCACAGATCAGAGCCTGCTCTGTAAAGTGGAACAGGCCAATGCTACACTGCCAGCTGTGGTCTGGTCTCAACCCCTTTTTACAAAGTGATCTTTGAACACTTTGTTATCTCATCTTTTCAGCAGACATGGCACGTCCTTTGTCTGAAATACAGGGCGTGTATTTCCCATTCTGGTGAGCAGTGTTGTCTCTCTGAGACTACTTCTGAGTTTTGGAGCTATAGCTCTGCCTTACAAAATTTGAAAAAAATAAGTATTCTGGTGGTTTTATTTTTTTTAATCAGTACCTGATGCTCCAGATAATCTAGATTCTACATAAGATACCTTTTTGTGAATTAATAATGGACTGTGAGATTTCCCAGCTGCCTGCTAATAAGTCCAATTATTGAAGTAAAATGGTTACACAATTGTATTAAAGTTTAAGGACAGAAGAATGCATTTCAGTAGGCAGAATTTCAAATAATTAATTCTGTTAAAGAAAAAAAAAGGCAAGCGAGAGGGTACAGTCATTCCTTTGAACGAACAAAGTTCTTTGCATCACCATTCAGCTGATCGATACTGGAGGAGGACGGGTTTTGTTCAGAAGGGTTTGGTTCTGAACTGAAGACTCAGTGTGCACGCTGTTGGGTGTGTGCTGCTTTATCGAAGCGAGTGGAGTCCTGTGCAGGGAGCAAGCTCTTGGATCACTGTAGCTCCTGTTATTTCCCAGTGCCTACAGAACCCCCTCCATCTTCCATCCTCTATGTGCACGGCAGAACAAACAGGGAGAGCAAACAAAAAGTACCTTTGACTTTTCAAATACACACAGATTGTTTGCAATAGGGGATGGCCAGCTCCACATCACCTGGGGAGAAGTACGTAGCGCTCAGTTCTTCACAGATCTGCCGCTGGCTGCACTGATCATCGACAGAAGGCCACACTGCATCCGATTGTCTTACTCCACCTCTGTCATTCAAATGGAAAACATTTCATTGGTAATGAATATGAATGTTTCCATTTATTTCAACCTTCTTTAAATCAGGAGCTTGTTGTATAATCAAACGTGAAGAGATGATGAGAAGATACACATTAAACAGAATCATTCTGGCTGGAACACAAAGGCTGAATTATATTGAAAAAGAAAATCTGGTTGGCAGTTATGTAAGACTATTTTTTGTTGTTTGTTTCTGACTTGGGAAAGGAGGAGCGCTTGGCAAGGAAACGTTTTGTTCTAAATCCTGGCAAGCATATTCATACGCCAAAAATGCTCTTTTGTCTACATTTCATTTTTCTGAATTCTGTAGACATCAGAAAATACCCACATGTGTGTTTGTGGATATTTATTCTGTTGCAAGAATGTAGATTTATCATGTGAATATGAAATCTCAGGATTAAGAAATTAGGTATCTTGGCTATTTCACATGTACCTGTCAGAAACTTAAAGTTTTCTTAGTATTCATTCTGAAGAGAAAAATACCCAATACTGCCTTGATTTTCCATTCACTTAGATGAGTTCGACATTAGTGCAACCTTAATGCTTTCATTAGGCTTACTCCTGATTTATTAAAATACAGTGTCCCTTTTTCAGGGTATAATATCCCGACTTTCTGTGCAATACGCACAACTAGTCTGATTTGAAATTATTTAGGAAAGTGCCAAAATAATAATCACATGTGGAGACATATGAAGGGAAAGATTAATCTCCAAAGTAGTGCTGCCTAGACCTGACTATTTGTACCCATTTGTATGAAAATTTATCCCCAGCTCTGCCCTCCACAGACTTGCTGAGGGAAATGTTTTTCACTTTGTCCTTGTGCAATAGCATGACCCGGCAGATTGGGCCCCCAACGGCCTCTCTGCCAGGCGCTGCTCACGCTTGTGCTCTCCAAGCAGCGATTTCACCAGCTCACTTCACTTCTGTGTCTGCTTGCCCGTCTAACCAGAGCTCCCCAGCCACCCTGGAGCACGGTGAGCTTCGTGAGCGAAAAACACCAATAACCAGATTTTCATCCCAATGACTGATGAATGCATCATAGGTCTTGACCTGGCTAAAAGCATTTAAAATATTGGCCACGTTGAATAGTTACGAGCTGACATATGAATCCTTTGGGGCGTATTCCTTCTAGATAGGAAGTTCCCTGTTGTAAATGGTTTCCCTTTTAAGGCACCAGACTTTTAATTCAGCCTTTATTGCGAATGCATCTGGTTAATGTTAAATTAAAACACTGCAGGAAATCTGTACTTTTCACTGTATTTGTTATTTATGTAAATCTTTGGACAGCATCCATTGCTCCAAAATCAAGTTAATTGGAAACATAGAGCAACAGGCGTGAACACAGTCCCAGCAAAGCGTTCTGTGGCTGGTGCTGGACTGTTAATCTTTGTTATCCTTCTGAGACATTCTCCAGATTTCCACAATGTGAAATCTTCAGATGCCCGATGAAGGCACAGTCTTCTATACTGAATCACATCTTTTTTTTTCTGAGGACTATTCCTGTTCAGAAAATATTAGGTAAACACTGTAAATCAGGTTGATGTAAAGCTCAATATACGCTCTGGTGCCATGGGGCTTTGGCCTGTGGTTTGGAAGGTGTGGGTAGATTCAGAGGCCAGGGTCCATGCCTAAGGCCACAGATGCTGTGCTGATTCACTCCTCTATGGCCCTCTGAATGAATGGGAAGACACTGCTGCCCCTCTGTGAGGTTTCAGTGACGTTTTATCCTGCCGTAAGGCTTTGTAGGCTGCTCCCAAGTTTTATAACAGGACAGCTCTCTGGTGCGTGAGACAATTTGCCCCATTTGCATAGCTTTGGCAAAGTATTTCTGTGCTGGCCTGAGATACTTGTTTGCCCAGAAAACAGCACAGCAGCATCAGCAGTGAGTGACCACAGCTAAGGACACAGAGAATTCAGAGGCTATCCCTAGACTATGTTTTTCCCTCCTATGGCGAGTTTATTTGGGTGAAGTTGCTTATTCTACATGGAAGTGCTTTTGCCAGCCTACTTGTACTGATTTTAACAAAGCACACGTTACCTCCCAGCACAGCCAGGCCAGCAGAAGTTCTAATGTATGTGCACCTTAACCACACAGTTCACCAGCTCTCCGTGTTCCGAGACGGTGATAGTTAGCAAGATATTTTGACCAAGTGAAATTCAGTGAGAAGAACAGACCACTGCACATGGCTTTTTGGGACCGAGCTCCCCAATGTGTAACGTGCCACTCAACTAGCAGAATTGCTTGAAAATCACAAGATGCTCTGAGACAGCCAAAACTAAGATCTAAAGTTGGTGTTTGTATCATTAAGTTTCCCTTAAACAGGCCACGGAGACGAAGTTTGTTCTTTGATTGTAAGCATTGCCGTGGCAGTTTGCAGATGTTATTTCCAGGCAAACAAGCTTCCATGGGAATGAGATGTATTTGCAGAGAGGGGCTTTTACGCTGGGATACTGCTTTTGAAACCAGTGCGGGTCTGAGAAGTGCCACGTGCTAGAGTAAGGTAATTAGGACTCAGCCTCCCGCTGCCTCATCAAGAGTTATCAATAGTAGCGTAAGTAACAGCATGTTTCACATGGTATGCCTTTTAAAAAATCCTCAGTGCCTGAAGTACTTCATTGTCATTTAAAGCCTCAGTCCTAGCTTTTGATATTTTTTTCATTTCACGTAGAACAGACAGGGGTTGTTTGGTGGCCTGGCCTTTGGAGGAATTTGAGAGTAAACTTACATCACTTATACTTCAAAGCTGAATTGACTAGACTTTCTAATGTATGTGTGTCCTCTGGTTTTGTACTCGGAAGGATATGAAAATTATAATCCTCAGAGTACTAGTAGTTGTTTTTTTTCTAGATAGGGAAGATGAATATGATATTTGAAAGTGTCTTGGAGGAGGTCAAACATGGTTTACATATGTAAGAGGGGTTAAATAAACTGTGTCAAGAGTTTTTGCAACATGTTTCACTGAGACTAAATACTGTGTCATCAGGTCTTTACCGGGTAGCATCTATAGAAAGTAGAAATCGGTTTCAAAGGAGGGCTGTCCGTTGAGCGTTAGCTGTTAAAAGTGTTTATCTCTCTGTTTATAGTTTTCTAAATCTGGGTTGCTAACAGATGTGCAGGCAATTCCTTTAAATATTACATGTTTCCAAAGAGGCTGACTGAAGCGTGCTATTCTAATTAATTATTTACCGCTGATGGGGCTGGCTATTATAACGAGATAAACAGGTTGAATATTGGCTGCGTCATTTTCATTGCTATGATTGGAAGTGGGCAACTACTAAAGTGTTCAAGTGTATCTTGTAAGTCTCCATCAAAACCATCTAGTGTTAAAGGAATGATTAATTGTCCATAAAATGGGTGAGTCGTGAGCTTTATCCTAGGAAGTCTTGAGATAGAGGAAACGGGTCCGTTTTTATGGGTGCCCGTGGAGAACCCCATTCAAAACTCGCTAGAACTGGTGGGTTTACTTTCAGGGGGAACAAAGTCCTAAATTAACGCACTGCATTAATTAATTAATCATGACTGCAGCTCAAAACCATGAGCTTCCAGTGGGCTCCAGATGGTTAGGGAGATTTTTTCAGGAACCTAAAAATTCTAACGCGTATCTTGGATTTGGAGATATACTCAGTCCATTTGGTATGATTCAAGTTTAAAGCATTTTCAAGTATATGTTCATTTTCTTGTGTGAACTTCAAACCATGGCTAAGTTTATTTTTCACAATTTACAGAATGTAGAGAGTTTTGGTGTATGTTTTCATACTCTTCTGTGTACTTCAGACCATCAATAAGTTTGCTTGTAACGACCATTATTAAAGCTGAGGCAAATTTGTGAGAACGTGATTTGATTTAAGACTTTCTCTGAACATTCTGCAAAACAAAAAACTTCTGGAACACAAATATGCCGGTTGTACAGGAACATTATTTTCAGCTACCCTGGGAACTCGTTAGTTTCCCATATCTCTTGATCTAAACATTATTTTCTATTAAGCAATTAAACAAAGCACTTGCTGTCCTTTTCTTGTAATAATAATATGCTTAAGTGTATATAATTCTCTATTGGTAAATGGTGCTGTGGAAACAGTGCTCTGATTAAAAATCATTAGTTGATAATGACAGAAATTAGAGTGACAAGAAACCTGTGGTCCTACAAGATCAAATGCTATTTTGTATCAGCATTGGGCAGTGTACTAATCCTATACATTATATATAGCTTTCAATATTAACCACAGAGTGAGTCTATCTTTTCTAACAGTATAATCAAATCTTTTGATGTTTCATTTTCCTAGTGCTCCTAATATGACAAGGGCACAGAACGTACAGGAGAAGTGATTTCTTTTTCTTTCCTGGTTTACATAGTTTTTCTTTTATTTGGTATCTGCAAGATGTTTTCTGGCCATGTGTTATTGTTTAATCCAGTGACTTTGCTTTGGACTGAGTTTTCAGTTCCTGGGCTCCTGAATTTGCTTATTGTAATACCTCTATATAAACCACCTGGAAACTAGAAAATTGCAATACATTGACGTCTTTTGAACTTTTTGTCCTCAGTTCATGTTTCCCCTACTGTTTTAAAACTTCTTTAATACTGAGAAGATATAAAAAGGAAGGGAAAAATAAAATTGATAGGGAAAAAGTTTAAAATATCACCTGTGTGCCTCTAATTCTGGTTTTTTTTTCCAGAGGCGGAAAAGAGGAAAATTCAAATTTATTACAGTTAAAACATTATCTTTGAAAAATTGAACAAGAAAATATCTTCACTTATTTTGGAGCTTTCTAAACAACAACAACAAAAAAGTAATTCTGGATGAAGATGCAGTTTTAGTGCACATCCTAAAATTTTGGCCTGGCTTATGCTTCCATGGACTTTGTTCATGCCAGCAGCCTGCTTTACCCCTGCAAAGCCTTATTGCTTTCTGTATAGTCTGTTGTGAGTGTGGGTACACAGAAGAACATCACTCAGTGTTCACAGGAAAATGCTTTTTGCCAGAAAAAATGCTTTTCGAGGAAGACAGTTCAGAACGCCTCTTTGTCTGCAACCGTTACAGACTGTGTAGCCTCCTTGTCGCTCCTATGGCCCGTAGCTTTCTCCAGCCTTTTGCAGAGAGCTTGCTTTTGTGATATTCGGGACCTGAAAGACATTTTAATGGGCTGTTGTGTTTTTCACGGACAAATGTGTCTGTAGCTTTGTTGCCCTTTGACACTGCGAGAGGAAACAGTAGTGATCCCTCAGGAAAATCTCGGATATTGACTGAGGAGTAACCTCTCAGATCAGACCGTTGGAATATCTCAGGTCAGCAATGTGCTATTTCGATAAGGAGCACTTGCTTTGCTTTAAAGATTTTATTAAGGTTCCCAGGAGGCCAAACCAGCCAATTGGTTTGATGACGAGCTCTCCAGCTCACTCGGAGCGTTGAGCTCGTGTTACCGTTTGGGTCACTTTACCACGTTCTGGCTCCTTCCCCACAGCTCCATTAGCTGGTAGCTAGTGGTGTCATTGAAGCAGGTTCCCCCAACAGCCTCTTGCACACAAAGGTAGCTGTTCTTTTCTGTCTTTAAAAATATTCCCAAACTGAAGTACAACAAATAACCTAAAAATAGAACTGTAGCTGCCATGGGAGCTACTTAGCATGGATTAATGTTTTATTAAAAATGTGGGGATTTTGAATAACCTTGTGAGAGACACGTGACCTTTTCATGATACTCCCCAGAGAGAAGTCTTGCTGTCCAAAACCAGCATAAAGTAGTTCAGTCTCATACAAACAATATCATTAAGGCCATTTTGAGGTGGTAATGGGAGATGAACACAGTAGTTCTGCTAAAGATAAAGTTTCTGGATAGAAGTAAAGTTTTGTGCTTTCATTGTTCAACACAAAGAATCAATTTCTTCTCTTAGTAAGTTTATGCTTAACGCTTCTCTGTATAGCAAGGAACCAGAATCTGCCTCTGAAGCTCTGTGCGTGGAGTGTGGTGATCTCGGTTTACTGAAGCCATCGCTCTCAGCACTTGTTGGAAACAATATTATCATCAGTCTCAGCAGAGAGGTCAAGGACTACAAATGGTGTAGGCTAATACATCTCCCCTACAACAAAGAGTGAAGTTTGGGGTTGAGGATCATCTCCAATACTGTGGGGTCTCATCATTGTGCTTGGCACCATACAAACATGTGACAAAGTCTGCATTCAGACCTTAAAGTCCTGCCCGTCTGGGCACAGAGGACCCAAGTGGAATTCACAGAATCACAGAATGGTTTGGGTTGGAAGGGACCTTAAAGATCATCAAGTTCCAACCCCCTGCCATAGGCAGGGACACCTCCCACTAGACATTTACTCGCTCCATTCATACTGACACTGCTGCTGAGGACAGAAGCCACCTCCGTAAAAACAGTAGGATCAATAGACCTTGCTCTTACAAATTAATTTTTAACAAGCTGTTAATATTTGAAAAATGTTCTAATTAAAACACTCAAATAAGCAAACAGCTTAATAAAGTACAGGCATCACCTATGTATTTCAAGACTGAGATAAATAATTTTTTTAAAATGTGATTAAACAGCATTCTGTCCAAATCAAAATTTAAAAACAGGCCTTGTTTAAAAAAAAAATCTAATGGTGAGCATGAGGTAAAAAATGGTTCTTTAAAGTACTGCCTGCCTCTAGGAACTGCTCTTTGCTGGGTAAATGCTTGTGGCAGCAGCCTCAGAAACATCTGTTCACCTCTTCTCTAGGTATTTGTGTCGTGGTTCATAAAGCCACGGGGACAGTTTTTGTTAAACACCTGGAGGGCTGAGGCAGGGACAGGGAGGGTTTCACTCACCACTCAGGGTCATGGGCAAGAAACCCACACGACTTGGGAAGAACAAGAAAACAATGGAATTTATTAACTATTTACAACAAGAAGCAAGATACTGAGAGGGAGAAACCACATCTTAGAAAGGCACTTCTCCCCCACCCTCCCTTCTTCCCAAGCCCAAAGGCTTTGTTCTGGACCTTCTCCCCCCCGCCAGTGGCGCAGGGGGGCAGGGATGGGGGTGCAGTCAGTCTCCCTCCTTCCTCCTCAGGGGAGGGTCCTCACAGTCTGTCCCGGCTGCAGCGTGGGGTCCCTTCTCATGGGAGAGTCCTTCTCCAGAACTGCTCCAGTGTGAGTCCTTCCCACATGGGGCCACAGTCCCCTGACAACTGCCCGGCTCCAGCGTGGGGCTTCTAGTTCCAACGTGGGGTCCTTCACGGCTGCATCTTCCTTCACCGCCCTGCAGGGGAAATGCCGAGAGTGTTCCCTTTCATGTCTCCGACCGAGTGTCTGCATGGCTGTCTCCCTCAAAATCTAGCTCCTCTCTCTGCTGCAGATCTTCATCGGCTCCCGAGGAAACCGACTCTCGGGCGAGCCATGGTGGAGGCTTGGGCTACGGCAGGTCGGTTCGCAGAAGCCGGGCAGGCGGCTGGACGGCCGGGATGATCCACCCGAGCCGAGCCCTGCCCAAGGCTGCGCCACCCCGTTGTTCTGTGCCCCCTCTTCAATCTGTTATTGGCAGAGGCGCTGATGGGCTCAGCCCTGGCCTGGGGTGGGTCCAGCCTGGAGCTGGGGAAACTTCCAGCAGTTTCTCACAGGGGCTGTATCGGTGGTACTCCTTCCCCCACCCCCCGGCTACTAAACCCTTGGAGCCAGGGGTGGGGGTGAACCCTTGGCAGCCACTGACAGGAGCCCCCACTGCAGCCCCTCCCTTGCTGCCAGCAGAGCTGGAGTCAGGGGAAACCTTTAGCAGCTGCTGACAGGAGCCATCACTGCAGCCCCTGCGTGCTACCAGACAAACCCCCCACACAAACCACAACAAAAAGTTTTGTAGGGTGAGGTGGTTGCTTTTTCAATGGCAAACCGAATGAAAGATGAAAGACAGCTCTGTGACTCACACGTTCCGAATATTGATTTTGTGCATCAACCCATCCGTTTCTGGATACTTTGCCTAGGTAAGTGCAAGAAGTGTGCGTTCTAGAGAAGAAATGGAGATTTTTCATTTCCTAATATTCCTTCAAATAATTTTTGCATCTGTTAGGGTTACTGAACCAGAGGCAGAATGGATGAAATGTCAGCTCACTCAGCTGGCTTAATTGGCATGTTAGAAAGAAACAGGTGTTCGAAGTCCTGTTAAAGGCATGCAACTTTTAGTGTTGTATTCTTACTGATTTTAGTTATTTGCATGATGGTAGCACCTAGTGACACTGGCTATGACTGGTTTCCATAAAACACGGTGTCTGGGTAAGCTGATATTAGAACACAACACTTTTACTGCAGCATATACGATATAATCAGGGAAGATAGAGGCTGGAAGCACCTAGGAGTTGCAGTGATGAATCCAAACCACTTAGCAAGCCACTGGCAGTACTGGAGAAAAAGTTAAAAAGGTCTGTTTCCCTGCTTGAGTGGCGTATGTATTTTTTTAATCATGGTTAGTGCTTATTTTGAACTTCTTTTGTGATGGAGAGGGGTGAAACTATTTAAACACTTGCTACGGTCTCTTACTGAGAGAGGAAGGGGGAAAGTTTGCACTGGTTCAGCACTGCTAACTGCTGGGTACCCCAGAGCAAGTCCATAGTACTCTTCAAGTCAGGTAGGCTGCATCTGCTGGATCTAAGCTAGTGCTAGCAGGCTAACTGTCTAGGCAGCTGACAGCCAGGACGTCTTACGGGTGCAACATCTGAAATCAGAGTTAACTCTCTTGGATATTATAAACCCTTTTAATCTTATTAGTTGTCAGTGTCATTACACCGACCACTATCTCAGAGCTACATTACCGATTAAGGGTACAAATAGTAATTACAGGTTACATAACTGTCATTTCTACTTGAACTTCATCTGCTTATTCTGATGAAGCTGTATTATAAATGTAGGATGGCATTCACTGTCGTCCTGTTCTTTAGTTAGTGATAGATTGAAGGTAAGGTGGGAAAATAGGGGAATTACAGAGTGCAGAATCTTCTGCTAGGTGTGAGGAGCAGAAACTTTCAGTGAAAGGGCTGGTTTTACGGTTGCATGATAGTTACAAGACTTCTCACATCATTCAGAATGATTTGGAGTTCTCCATGATAACACTGACTCCTGGCATCCTCTGAAGACTGTAACAGCTGCTTGATATTGAAATCAAAAGGACTCTGTTACGTCAGTGCTCTCCCTTCTGTTACAGAATTCCACCCTAGGAGTAGTACTCTTCTCTATGGATGTACTGGTTCTGTATTTTGTGAAATGTAGCCATTCTGAGCTGGTGGCTGTGACGGCAGGCATGGAGACTCAATCTGCCAGCAGTGGCTATCTCTAAAGTAGCAGTATGCCAGGATTGCTACTAACGAAGCCAGCACTGATCTGGGTTTGTTCACTATGTTGCATCATTTACGCTTGAAGTTCATACCCTTCCCCGTCATTTAAAAATGCAGCATGTATTTTCTGGTGCTTTGTGTTATTTATTCTTTATCAGCTTTTTGAGTTTAGTAGGGTAAGTAGGAGGCCACTCCACATACAGGAGGAATGCCAAGGAGTTGGAGTTTTTGGCGGAGACTGAAAATAGAACAAAGCTGGGCTGAAGTGCTGAATAGCTTACTGCAACAAAGGTAATTTTTCTCCTCGTGAGAACACCACCATTCACTGTCCCTTTGGCCTTGACACTAGGTCTCTGTAAACCTGTTTCCACCTGCAATGGAATTTTATTTTCTCTCTAGAGTCCTTCGATGCTCTATTTGCGGTTGCCACCTGGCTCATCACTCCTGTTAGACAGGGATGAAGAGCTGCTGTCTGCGCCCTGCTCTTTCCTGCCTTCTTCGCTGGATCCTGGGTATCTTCAGGCTTTTCTTTCCCCCCGTATTCATTTATTGCAAAGCTGATCCTAGCCAAAAGGACCGAGGAGAACCTTGTGGATTGTTCACTGCCTTTTCTCACAATTTCAAAGAGAGCTGTTAATCATCTTGATTGAGGCCAGCTTCATCCTTATAACTGCTGGCAAAAAAAAGAATGGTCCTTGCTTCTGACCCCTTAGTGGTGATGGCTGATGGCAGGCATTTTGCAAAAGGAATAATTCACAGGTTGGCTGCCCTTAGTCATGTTTTGATGATATGGTAAAATTCTCAGAAGTGTAGTGATGAGATTATGAGGTATGAGAACACTTTAGGGATGTTATGGGTATGAATGCATGCATGGTAATGAGGAATTACCATCCTGTGCTGCTAGAAACCATACTGAGGCAAATTAATATTGGTATTTATAGTTTCATTATTTAGTCTTTTTATTCTGACACGTTTACGGCGAATTGGGGATACATTGGAATACCTATGGTCATAAATCAGTCAAGGAAATGTTGGGATCCTGTTGTGTTTAATATGTGATTAAGTTATTCTTGAACATGTGCATTTGCTGCATTTTGCATTTGAATTTTGTGGGTGTTAAAGGCAGGAAAGAAATTTGAAGCCACAGCGTACTCTATTTTATTTTTTCTCTTTCTGTATTTTTAAAGGTCCTTTTCTTTCTTCCACTGATTAGTGTACCCAATGGCAGGTTTTGCAGTAGCCTGCACTCAGATCAAGTTTTTTCACTCTGTAAACAGAGAAGTCCTCGTACTCGCAGTGTCTGTTTAGTCTCAGTGAGAATTATGTAAGATTTAAGTACCCTTGCAAGATGAAATGCCAGACCTTGCTCACAAATCAGCTCCTTAATTAAAGGAAGATGCTGTGTTGTACTGTTTTGTGAAGAGATTTGAATGCTGAGTGAAGAAAGCTTCAATCTTTTTGCTTTTTAATTACTTTGTAGCACGGAGGTTAAATTAGATAAATTTTAGAATTCCTATGCTTACGCTTAACGTTTCACTTGCATGTGTTCCAGTTTATATGACTATTTAATGATGGCAAGTTTTTATGTATTCATATATTCTTTTATATATATACACACATGCACAGATACATCAATAATGTAAGACAGGGAAAACATTCAGCTTTATGATTTGTGGGAAATCCGTTGCTTCACTGTTGGCAGCTTTGTAACAAATTAGTAAATTGTTTATAGCCGACAGTACTGTGTTCTGTAAAGTATATAAAGATACGCATTATGTTGCAGCAACTGATTTGCAAATTTTTCTTTCTGATCTTTATGCTTAGGAGGAATCTAGGATCTCAGGGGTTGTATATGTGAATATACTCCTGCAAACTCTCACCAGGAAATGGGGAATGCCTCACTTTTCTTTTCTGGAGTTTCTTTTCAACTAGTGCAAAAAAATTACTAAAAATCTGTGGGTGGGAACACTCTTCAGTCTCCTTCTGTAACTTCTGCAAAGTAAACCAGTGCTTTGGCCATCTGTTTGAGGGGAGTGAGAAGGAGAAGATATTTAGCTAATTAAGATTATTTTATTGCTAGTTTTACCTAAATATAAATATTTAGCAAGTCATACATTACTTATTAAGAATGAAGCTGCTTAGGCGTTGTGTGGCATTTTGAACTTTAATACAATTAACCATCACACACAATATACAGAGATCATTAAGAATGAAATAAGTGTGAATTCTTCAGTACTAGCATGTAAGGCTACCAGTAGTTGCTTTAGCACTCAACAGGAGACAGCGGAAGCTCTTTGAAGGTACTTGATTATTTATTTAGAAAATTGGGGAAAAATCAAAACTGGTTTCAGACATACCAGAAGTGTACTTTTTCTTGTTTTGCCTCACCAGAGAGGAGTCTGAAAGTCCTTGTAATGACCACTGGGAAAGTTTTCTGTCACTTTTACTTCCGTAACAACTCTGTTCTATCCTGGCACCCCTGGTTGTCCTTTACGCTGGCTATAAAAAGTCATTTCGTTCAAGCGCAGACACTTCTGTGGTGGAACCACAATGTAGGAGAGGAAATTAAGAAAAACATCAGTTTCAATTAAGGCTGCTGAGAGAATTTAGGTGGACAGAATGTAATTACACATTGGAATTTGTCCGGTGTTCCAGGTCTAACAGCTCCATAATGAAATAATAGTATTTTGTTTACAAATATTTTATTCTCCTGAGTGCATCCTACATTCAGTCCCAGTCAATTTCAGCATTGCCCAAAAGAAACAAATGACAGCTAGATGTTGTGAGTAGGAGTTGCATTGTAAGGGCATTCTTCTATTGATTTGTTCTGGGATTTTTAC
This sequence comes from Pterocles orientalis, assembly GCA_011057875.1. Taxonomy (NCBI): domain Eukaryota; kingdom Metazoa; phylum Chordata; class Aves; order Pterocliformes; family Pteroclidae; genus Pterocles; species Pterocles orientalis. Next base: position 457,584 of record WKFP01014016.1, read on the forward strand.
CTCCTGAACCATGAGATCTAATTTGTCAAATTTCATTTTTCTGTTTCTTCATATTCATCCCTACAGTAGATGGAATCTTACTCTGCGGATTGAAAACAATTGGTTCATTACAGGGCAGAGAGGTCTGATTCATTTTCATTTTTTTCCCTCTCTCTTTCATAAGAGGTATTAGGGAGGCAGAAATACCAACAATTTGGCCTTTGCCTTCTGTTGCAATAAACTAGTCTTGATTTAGATCCATTTCTCATTGCTTGCTGAGTTTCCCAAAAGCTGATCCTGAAGGTCACTGTAGCTGGTTTAGCTGTTGAAATGTTTCTGGTTAGTATATGGGAATCTTTAGCTGGAAAAGTAAGTGCGGTATGGGGTTTGGGAGCAGAAATAAGAAATTAATTAGTCATCATTATGTTTTAATGAGCTCAGTCTCTTCTTGGAGGAGATTCTTTCTTGTCCGTTCTTGTGCACACAGCGATGGGGGGTGAGGGGAGGAGTGTTTATTGCAGCGATAGAGTGGTAAGAGCCCTGTGACTGTTGATACCCGCTGAGTAAAGAGCTTGATTATCCAGAGAGCATTTGTGGTGCATGTGGACTCACTCCCAGTGCCGGAGATTAACCCAGTCTGAAGTGCTGTGTCCAGACAGACCTTACTTCAAGGAAACTTGCACTCGGTGTTGATGATTAGTGTAACCCACCGTTGAAATAATCTGAACAAAAATACAGTGTCTTTATTATTTTGCACTATGAATAGTGTGTTTAGGCAGCATTTTTGAAAAATGCTTAAGTAAACCAGACACCAAAAATTCATTGACCTTCAGTAGCAGAGAAGCACCTAATTCTTATAAGCAGATATAAAAATCAGTTTGCAACAAGCTCTGGCAAGAGTGAAATGCATTTGTAACCTGAGCAGTTAAAACCAAAGCTTCAGCTATGGATTTGATACCTACAACTCATGCCCTCGCGTATTTTCCTTCCTGCAGACAAGCTATATGGCATCTTATCCATAAGCAAACATCAGCTGATTTCTACAGTTGGTAAAAAATTACAATAGCGAAAGTCTACAGAGTAATACATTTTCTTTCCACTTTATTTACCCATGTGGGAAGCTCTCTATTTTCTAGCTATATCTTACCCAAACACGACTTATTATCTTCAGTGCAAATGTGGTGGAGTCACCATCCCTGGAGGGGTTCAAGGAACGTGTGGATGTGGGGCTTCGGGACATGGTTTAGTGGGTTGGGTGGTGTTGGGTTGACGGTTGGACTTGATGATCCTTGAGGTCTTGTCCAACCTTAATGGTTCTATGATTCTATGAAAATATTAATGGACTGTGACATACAAAAGGTAAGGCTGCATGGTTAGGTGATCCTCTTAAAAATCTTAACCACTCTTAAACACTGTAACTTGGAGCCTATCACTCTGACACTGCCCTTATAATCCTGAGTGCTGTTTTTAGCCCACTTGATACAAATTGTGTGTGTCTAAAAGACCCAAACCAAAACACAAACAAATCTTCCTAAATACAGTCCCTTTATCTTTCTCTAAAAGGAAAATGCAGGCAATCTTGTTTGTAATGCTGAAAATTCATGAATTTCAGCCATGCTTTTATCTTCCCAGTTACAAGAAAATTTCAATGTATTGAACAACTGATGTAGAGAGGAGCTAGAGTCTGTTATATATTTAAGTACCTGAAAAGAATCTTTTGCTGAAAATTATTCCGTGGCTATAAAAGGCATCATTTTTAATTTTCCATAGTAAGAAGTAGTCATGCAACAGTTTAATCTAATTTTTTACTGTGGTGTCTTTGGGATTATCCCTGATTTTGTGTCTTTGATTCAGATAGAAGGGTGTTGTAATTTAAAGCATATGATTATTCTTAGCCTTTCTTTCTCAGTCTTTTGAATATATTTAATAAATGTACTTAATCATGAGTCTGCGTAACATATTCTTTTATGTTTAGGATCCAAAAAGGTAAGGTCTTTTCTTCATTTGTGTGGAGTCTGGGTCTTTACAAACTGTTCACATTGCTGGTATAAGAAGGAGAAAACAAATGTGAACCAGTAGCATACACCGTGATGCCAAGTCTCCAGTGGTAACTGTTGGCTGGTTTCCCATGCTCCATTTATGCATTTAGATTAGCAAGCCAGTAAATACAGCAATAGGATAGCAGCAGGCACAGGTAGGCTTCTTATCCATTTCTGCCTAAGGAAAAATCTGTATATGAAGCCATCTAACAAAAAAAAGTCCCATATGTGGGTATCCACCTTCATATAATTCTTCTGTAAGTAATTAATCTCCTCAGGCTCCCCGGAGTCATGGAATAACTATAAAAATGAAGGTGGTGTTACATCATCATTCATTATTGTTTCCCTAGTGATGAAAATCTGTATCTGCAGATGGTGACTTATTGGTTATATCTGATAATTATTGTATGAGCTTTATATTAGTTGAGAATAGTGTATAACCATGCAGACTGCTAGACTGATGGTCTTTGTAATTTTTCTCATCATTAGTTATAGCTCTGAAGGTGGTTTTGTCTTTTTTTAATATACTATTAGTTGTCATCTTAAACATATATTCAAAGGTTTTTTTCCTGAAGGCATTGTAGGTGCCAGTTTCTCAGTGAAGTCAATACATCGATCCACCCTTTTACTTTATTTCATTCGATGGTACATGTTCAGTAGATCTGCAGAATTCAGATCCTGGGTTTTTCAGGAGGATGTCACTCCCTTTTGTGTTCTTTCCTAATTCTTGCTTTTGCTTGTGTTTCCTTCTTCCAGTCCCTTAGTGTAGAAATCAAGTTTCAATGCAGCACTCCTTGATTAGACCTCTGTCGTGGGTTAAGCAGAGCAGAGTTAATTTTTTTTTTTCCTTTTCCCTTCTCTTCATAAATAGCTATCAAGAAGCTATGTTTTGGATTCCTGCTCAGGAGAGAATTGATAAGAGAAGAACGTTTATAGTTATTGCTAGGATGTTGCTATTTGTTCTCAAGGACATACATTCAGCCTTTTGGGGGGGAAGAGACA
>WKFP01014016.1:460623-495327 GCA_011057875.1 Pterocles orientalis
TGAAGCCCTATAGGGCTGAGGAGTGAGATGCTCATGAAGGAGGATGTATTTATTATCAGATCAAATAAAAGCACACAAGAAAGGAATGCATTTGTGTTTGTCAAAAATAAATAAATATATATATATTGGGAAGGTTAGAAGACTTGGAACAAAGCAGAACACCTTCAGGAGCACCAGGTAAAATTATGACAGAAGGGAAGTTCATAACTGGAAGTTACAAATCTATTAAGGAAAAATAAGTTTGAAAGTAAGGCAAGCTAATTATTTTGGGGCATGGTTATCTCAGTCACGATAACATTAAAACACCATCAAAAGGACTCAGATCATAAGAGTTCTTTTATAACTTTTTATTTTTGTAAACTGTACGCATTTGCTATTTTGGAATGGAATGAAGAGAGCTGCTTTCTTCAGGATACCTGTGCTCTAAAGTTTTTAAATATTTTTTAGGGATAAATCTTTGTTTCTAGCTTTCTAGTTGCGAATTTAATTACCTGAAAGCAGATGTATAAATAAGAACTCTGTTAACCTTAAACACTTTCCGTCCAGAACCTGGAAGACAAGGTGATTCTTGCTGATTTATGCATCACATCCTGTAATAACTTGTAGCTGACTACCCAATTTCTCAGAGTCTGTCTTGTATAGCAAATAAAATCCACCAATGCCTAAGCTTTGTCTCTTGTTCTGGGATTTCCCTTGGGCAAAATCCTGATCCCATGTACTGTAGTGAGGTAATTATTGTGCTGCCAGGTTGCTGTAAGCAACACGTCCGATCAAAAGCAAGGAAAAAGAGTGTAATTGCTAGATGAATTGTTGGAAGCCCAGTTTACCAGCAGCATACATTTTGAAATAGTATGGAACTATACGCATTTTGAAATACTTCTTGAAATTGCTTTTTTCTGCTTCATGGAAATGGAATATTTTGGAGGGGGCCTGGTGCTCAATGGATATGAAAGGTCGCTGGCACACAGTCAAGACAGGAACCTGGAAGACAGAGGACCAGAGGTCTGATGCCAGTTGTGCTAGAAAACTGGGCAAAAGACTTGCAAAAGAAGAAGAAAAGGCTACGGATCCACTTGCAGGCAGGGTAAATCTTTTGGGTAGACTGGGTTGGAAAGGACCTGAAAGATCACCGAGTTCCAGGGACACATGCATACACATGATGGTTGCAAGTAGCCTGCCTCTTTGAAGCATTCTTCTGCAAAGGCTATTCCTAGGTGTGAAGACAATGTGTTTCTGAGTCAAGGTTTGGCTGCTGTTGCATTCCTCCCCCAAGACTTGCTGGAGTAGCCTTTGCACTGGCTTCATCCCCTGGGATTCCACGGTAATCTGGCAGCTGGGCTCTTGTCTCTTTTTAGTTGTGACTCTGATAGCCATCCTGCAGTGCATCTTCAAAAACATGTGTTGTTTCTATAGCCTGAAAAACATGGACCCACTGGGGATTACAGGTGTATAAGATGAAAACACCTCTGCCCTGAAGCCCAACAGGCTTTCTTCCTTAGACGGCAGAATGTCTACGTAGCAGTTTTCTGCAGGGTGTAGCCATCGCTTGCCGATGTCTTGAACATTCGAGATAGAAATGAAGATAAAACAATTCTGGTCTTGGTGTTGTGCAGCCTTAATGGAGGGGTCCTTACTGCCTCTTGTGAAGGGCAGCAGCAGGGTTCGCAGGGCTGAAAATTAATTCAAGAAAGTTGCTACTATGCTTTCCCTTTTTCCAACTGAGACTTGCATTTTTTTCTTTTTTTCCTTCTTTACTATGGTAAACAGCACTACTTCAGTTTATTCCTTTTATTATCAAATATGATTTATGTTGTGAGCCTATTTAAAAGGCCTTGACGAAACACCCGACTCTAATGTAGCAATGCTTGTTGTCAAGCATGTGCTGCTTCTCTGGCTTCATGGTTGTTATTTGATGCCTCGGCCACGCTACAGAAGGCGTTGCATCTGTTCGGTTCGGGTTGAGATTGTTCATTTCCTTCTAGTCAGATGCTGACATTTCAAGTCAGTGCAGTGAAACAAAGTGGTGCCATTTCTGAGGGTGTAGGAAGTATTCTTCATCTGGACACTGGAACACTGGCCCAGGTTGCCCAGGGAAGCTGTGGATGCCCCATCCCTGGAGGGGTTCAAGGCCAGGCTGGATGAGGCTTTGGGCAACCTGGGCTAGTGGAGGGTGTCCCTGCCCATGGCAGGGGGTGGGACTGGATGATCTTTAAGGTCCTTTCGAACCCAAACCTTTCTATGATTCTATGATCTATTAGACTATTGTGTGCCTAATGCTGAGGAAATAATCGTACTAACACGCTCAAAGAGGTCCTCTTGGCGATATTGAGAATGTTGGCATTTTCCTCCATGACAGCATGAGTTCTCTGACAAGAGAACAAAACCACAGTCTCCTGATGGTGTTACTTCATACTGTTGTCTATTTATTTCCACGTCCCCCAGTAAAACATACACTATTTTCTGAAGTAACCAAGCATTTATCAGTCAGCCTTTTGCCTCACATCTGGCCAAAAGGGCTTGCTTGCTTTTACCAGCTTTTGAAGTTTTCTTTATTATTACTTTGAGAATAAGGATCCTGCTACACCGACAATCTCTGGATGCAGTATTTGGGGTGGGAAAGGAAAGCTTGACTTCTAATAATTTAAAGCAGGCTGCTCAGTCCCTGGGCAGGTCAGAGAGGGACCATATTAGTCTGTCCTCCCCTGGCATGGAAAAGGAACTAACTGGGTCGTCTGGCAAACAGAGATAAAAATCCTAACTGCTAGCTGATGTGCACAGAGTATTTTTTTTTCTTTTGGATGATCTTGTGCTATTTTTAATACTGGTTTGAAAAAGCAAGGCTTTAAAAATCGTACACATTTGAAAGAAGTAATCTGTTATGCAATAACAATTGTACTAAACAGAAAAAGAGCAGCTGTTACTGGAAGTTACAGTTAATTGTTGTATTTTCCAGCACAGGGTTGTTTGGTGGGAACAGTGGGGAAAAAAACGCAAGAGACTGCCAAAAAACAAGCGTGTGAGGTGAAACTTGAATTTGCTCTCATGAGAACTTTCTAAGATTCATAAGGAACTGAGAAAAGCATGCTGCATTTAAATCTCCAGAGAGGTATTGTACAATAGAGACAGCGCACAGCACACGGCGTTGGCAGGAGAAAGGAAAACAGAAAATCAGAAAGACTGATGGCAAGGTAATGGTCATCAGGACAGATGGAGGATAAAATGCTTGCTGCCACTTCAGGTTGGTTATTTTTTTCTTTTGTGGCTTCCTGAGTAAATTTGAAGCTCGTAATCTTTCTGTCTCCCCTCAACCCCACAGAAGAGGTTTTCATGTGCTTTTTACATGAAACAAGCAAAGCATGTCCCTGTTACAAATAGAAGATAACTAAACGGGGCATTTTGTAAGCCCTGGAAGTCTGATGTGATGTATGCATGCCTTAAAGGTAATCTCTGAAGAGGGACTTAAGAAAAACATCCCACCTTGGTTCTGGCTATTGTTAGACTGGTGGGAGAGCTGCGGCAGAAAGCGTCCCTGGGCAGGCTGCAGACAGGAGCAGGAGAAGGTCCAGAAGCGAGGGGTCTGGTCCTCTCGCTGTTGCCTGGGTGCCTCCTGGCCCAGCAGTGGCCGTTGCTCATACCTGAGCGTTGCTCTGCGTTGGCGCTGGGGCTGACCCACGGGGTCTGTGCGCTGGGAACGCAGCTTGTTAGTCAGCGGGTTCTTCCAGCACAGGGCTGTAAAACACTGTAGGTCATAACAGGCAGCTATTTATTCCTTAATATGTCCTTAGCTGCCAGAGGGGAGATTTTAAAAATAAAAATAAAAATAGTCCCTGGAATTAGGGATTGACGGGATTTATTTTGAATCATTCATCCAGTTCCACTGTGAAAACTACAGTGGCCACTGTAGTCTGGGCTCAATTGTCGGAGCACTTATCCTTGCCTGTATTGCCTCCTGCTGTGAATAATTCCACTGGCTTCTATGAAACAAGATGCAGTAGCCAACCTTTAACCCAGTACTATTTGCAGGATCACTCTCCAGATTACTTCGGTACTAAGTTTAGCTCTAAACAACAAGTACATTGCCCCAAAAAAAGGAAAACAACAAACTCAAAGTTGAGCAATGCTCTCAGAATTATTTTTTTTCAACATCAAATCAATCAAGCCTGATTACTGTTAATTCATTAACCAGAATATCTTACAGATAGAAAAACTGTTTTTCTTATTGCCAACTGTATTATATTGACTGAATATGAGTGCAACCACTGAATATCTGTTGATATTAAAAAATTGCATAGTTTATGCAAAGTAAAAATACTTTTTTGTTTTGTACAAAACAGATCATGATGTCTGCGTAAGCTTATAGCATGAGATGATTATTGTTGTTCCCGTTATATTATGGAGATACTGGTAATGGTTCTGTAGTTAAGACCCAACTGAGTTTTGTCCCAAAATCAGGAATTCATTCTTATAAATGTAAATTACGTCAAATCTGAGACAGGTCTCTAACACCTTGTTCCTGAATGAAATTCTGGCTTTTGTGAAGTCAGTACAAGCTGTGGGGCATTAGTACCGTGTGTCTTCAGAGAATTTACAAACATATTCAATGAATAAAGTCTAAAAATAAGTTCTTTAACCAAACACAGAATTGACACCAACTTGTTGGTGAAGGAGCCTCACTACTGACTCTGCAAAGTTCTAGCACAGTAAGTGATAACCTGCCGCGTCCATTTTGGACTAAATCGGTTACTTCTGGTTAATTAGCTGACTATTTTTATTTTCTTCATTAATAGTTCATGTTAGATGTTGGCATCAGCAGGAGAGAAAGTGCCTTTCAGACGCGTGGGCAGCCCTCTGGCCGTTCCTGCCTACGTAATCCCTCTCCAGACACAGATGGTTGGCAGCCACCGAGGTGTGCTCCTGCCAGGTGTCACCACGGGGCGAAGGGACAAGAGGAAAATTGTCCTCTTTCATTTCTCAAGGCTGGATATTTAGGAAGTGGTGTATGTTGAACTACTTCGCTTTAGCAAGAGAGAACCCACACTTGGAACTCTGATGTGGAGCTGGTCTTCCTCGGGGCATTCAGATCTAGGACTAGGTCTGAGACTGGTTTCTAATTTTAATTACTGCTGCCAAAATAGAAATGACTCCCGCAAAGCAGAGGAAGTCCTCCCATGCAGATCAGCAGCAGAACGCCTCTTTAAAGCTTATACAGGCAGAAGCCTTGTGCTGATCTCTGCGTAGCACAAGCCTCTGTTGTTGGCCCATCTCCACAGGAATGAATTTTATCCAGAAAGCACAGCAGAAGAGGTTCAGATTAATATTCTAGGCTGGGCTTTTAATATTGGGCAGCATAAAGGTCAAGTAAATAGTTTTAAAATAACTGAACACTATTGCTGAGAAGAACCTGTGCAGTAGTACAGCTTTGTATTTTCGTTGTTGATCTTATAACACACGGTTTTGCCTTTTGTGATCGTATTCTGCGTTACTAAACCTCATCGCTGATTAGTTGATTCCTTGCTCCATTACTGGCTCCATAAAAATTTAGTGAGTTATTTAAAACTACTTCGATTGACATTTAGGTAATTAGGGTATTGTTTTTAATTTTCAGATGAGCTGTTCTTAAATAGTGGCTACAAGAAGCTGGCAGTAGTGCTATAAGCAGCTGGCAGAAGTCTTGCGATCGCTCCCACTTGTTCTTGTGGGAGACTTCAACTGGCCAGACGTCTGCTGGAAATACAACACAGTGGTTCTGGGGCCTGTCCTGTTTAACATCTTCATCGATGACTGGATGAGGGGATGGAGTGCTCCCTCAGTCAGTTTGCTGATGACACCAAACTGAGCGGGTGTGTTGGTCTCCTTGAGGGTCGGGAGGCTTTGCAGAGGGATCTGGACAGGCTGGACCCATGGGCTGAGGCCATTGTCTGAGGGTCAACAAAGCCAAGTGCTGGGTCCTGCACTTTGGTCACAACAACCCCCTGCAACGCTCCCGGCTCAGGGCAGAGTGGCTGGAAAGCTGCCCAGCAGAGAGGGACCTGGGGGTGCTGGGCGACAGACGGCTGAACAGGAGCCAGCAGTGTGCCCAGGTGGCCAAGAAGGCCAACGGCATCCTGGCCTGCAGCAGCAATAGTGTGGCCAGCAGGACTAGGGCAGGATTGTGCCCCTGGACCCGGTACTGGTGAGGCCGCACCTTGAATCCTGGGGTCAGTTTTGGGCCCCTCCCCACAAGAAGGACATTGAGGGGCTGGAGCAGGTCCAGAGAGGGGCAATGGAGCTGGGGAAGGGTCTGGAGCACAGGGCTGACGAGGAGCGGCTGAGGGAGCTGGGGGGGTTCAGTCTGGAGAAGAGGAGGCTGAGAGGAGACCTCATCACTCTCTACAGCTGCCTGAAAGGAGGGTGCAGTGAGGGGGGTGCTGGACTCTGCTCTAAAGGAACAAGTGATGGGACAAGAGGAAACGGCCTCAAGTTGCACCAGGGGAGGTTTAGGCTGGAGATTAGAAAAAATTTCTTCACTGCAAGAGTGATGAGGCATTGGAACAGGCTGCCCAGGGCAGTGGTGGAGTCACCATCCCTGGAGGGGGTCAAGAAACGTGTGGATGTGGTGCTTCGGGACATGGTTCAGTGGGTTGGGTGGTGTTGGGTTGACGGTTGGACTTGATGATCCTTGAGGTCTTTTCCAACCTTCATAATTCTGTGATTCTTCAGAAGTGAGCAATGCTCTTACACATTAATTCATCACAGAACCAATTAACTACCTATGCATGCAGTTTTGTAACAATATCTTATCTATTTTCAGTTAATTAAGCAACATGATTAAGATCACATGTGTTGAATTAACAGGTCAGTGCATCGTCTCACTACAATTTCATCTAGGAGATAACTTGACCTGAATGCCATATGAAAAGAACAATTTACCCTTTGCACCCCCAAGTTCCCTGTTTGAATGTCATCAGCCCGATGTTTCATGGAAGGAGGTCAGTTTTGAATTTGCCTTCTATATAGATTTTCTGCTTTGAAATGTGAATATCTAATTGAGGCATACAAGTTTTATAAAATGGTCCAAACAATCATTTGCATAAAAACTGCACCACAAAATGAGAGAGGACATTCTTCACTTTTTACTACATATTGGTCAGTTCGTATTTATCGTACACATCATTTTCTTCTCCTGGCTGAGTATCTGAGTGATGAATTTCAATAAAAACAATATAGATCATTGCTCCAAGTACACCTCCCAGCATAGGTGCAACTATAGGGACCCACCACCAATTATTTCCAGCCCTGAAAGACAAAAACGAAAAAAAACCAAACAAGAATTCTCATTATTCATTACTCTAGTGAATGCCCTACCTTATATTTGGCAGTGAACAAACACAGTGGTCTGACACTCACTGTACTCGTAAACCTTTCTACTTTGTCTGACATTTCTGTAGAAGGATGACACCCCGGTCTGTCCTGCCCATGTTGTGATTGAAAAGCAAAATAACAACTACTGGGCACATTGGTCTCCGTGCTGTACTTGCACCTTAGAAAATAATGCCACTTTACCACATTTTTGTTTTGGGGGCAGGGGATAATTGATCCCTTGTGGAAAATGGGCTTCTCTAACGTACAGTGAAATGAACAGGGACATATGGATTTCACAGCCATCTTGACTGATGCTGTCGCCAGATGCTCATGAATAGGTTTTCAGGAGTGATTAATGCAAATGTATGTTGCAAAAATGGGTTATCTCATCTGCATGGAGGTTTGCAGGTCCAGGCCTGCAATAGTGTGTATGGTGTTCCTCTTGACAAGTAGAATAGATTATACTTGAGTATATTTGCCTTCAGGAATGTAATAAAACACAGTGACTGTAAAGTGGTCAAGATTCAAATTTCATGGTGTGGTGGGTCGTCTCTGTGTTTAAAATGGGGGGGCTTTCAGGAGGTAAATAAGCATTTAGAAGCTTGATACACCTAAAACTTAATCTTTTTTAGAATTGCTGGGTTCAGTAAAAGTCCAGCATATTGGATCCACAGAAATGTTTGCATTCACTTTGCACGATTACTAGAATTTAATTTTAAATGCGTAGATCTAGGAACATTTTTAAAGAAACAAGTGCACCATTAAACAGTATAAAACAATAAATAACAGCCTCTTTACGTGGGAGATTTGAGCTTGTAGAACTGCTTTCCCTTTCCTGGAGGGCCACGTTCAGATGGTAAATTAGTGAGTATTGGTTTCAGAGCACAGATTTGCTTAACTGTACTGGTGCATGAAGGCGTTTTGATTTGATAACATCCTGTATTAATTGAGTATTCGAGTCTACAGTGAAAACCCAGCCACCTCAATTTCATGCATATTGAAAATAGAGAAGTAACATTTTTTTTCTCCCAGAAATACAAAGGGACAAATTCAACTGTGAGAGGAACTTTACAGGAAGCTGCTGGCGAGAATTTTAAACTGTAAGGATATTTATTCGTCACTCAGTTATATAGCTTTATGCAGAAGTGAACTTGAACACAAGAATAGAACAGGGCTAATCTCACAATGCCCTGCTGATGGTAATATTCCTTGCTCAGAAATGCCTTGGATGTGCATGTTTTGCCTTTGGAATAATTTATATTTTGCCCTGAGGATACAAAATAACTCCTGATATTGTTCTACTGAGTTTATAGATCTGTTTGGTTTTGAGTCATGAATAACTGTTGAGCCCCCAAATTTCAGGAACAAGCATGGACTAAGGTTTTATTGAATTAATCAGCACAACAAAATCTGTGTCAGATACTTGCATGTATTCCTCTGCGTGCGCCTGCATGTGGGTATATAATGAAGGTGTTTCTTGGCAGGTTTCTCTCCTGGCTTGTTCTGTGAACTGACGTGTGCCTTGTTGGCTCCTGCATGACCTTCTCCAGATCATGGCCTGTGTTTGCAGCAGCTGCTGTCAGCTGAGCTCCAGGCACCCTCTGCTAAGATGATGGGTGTAAAGTCTTTATGGCGGGCGGTGCCTAAGGTGAAATGAGACCAGGACACAGCGGAGTTATGAGTTTCCATGACGCTCAGTCCTCCTTCACTGACAGTGGACAGGCACAGACGGCTTCACCAAAGCAGCCTTAGCTCCCTTATGCCCTAAGCTTCACCCTACCTGGCAGCTTTGCTGCCGAGCTAGCAGGACAACATCCAGCCCTGTCTTTGTCACCATCAGGTTTTTGCTGTCGGGCAGAGCAGGCAGGAGCCGGCTGTGAGCGGAGGAGGCAGCGCACAGACCTGGCGGGAGGCACTTCGGTTATCCGCAAAAAAGTTCCAGGAAACTACAGCACGCAAGCTCCACGGAGGGGGAACTTTGGCCCATTTTAGACGTGCAGGTACATCGCTGGCCCAGCCAGCTGCCGTGGGATGGGGATAGCGCTGTTTGCTGTGAGAAACGCCGGGGTACCGCCGGCGTGCAGCAGCGCGGGAGGTGTCCGGCTGCTGGGCTGCCTCCGGGGCTACGGGACAGTATTTCAGCGGCGCTTTGCCATCCAGAACACTCGCGCTTAGTCCGGGCGCCCTGTCCCCGGGCCCGGCGGCCGCGAGGTGTCAGCGTTACCGCGCTGGCCGGGAGCGTGTCGCTGCTGCCGCCGCTGCCGCCAGCGCCGGGAAAGGGCACAGGAGCCCGCAGTGACCCAGAGCTGAATCGTTCCCTGGCCAGCTCCAAGCGCTGCTGCGAAACGCTGTTCTGCACAGCCGCTCCTCCCTCTCCCCTTGCCATTTCACGCTTGTCAAAATCCTCAGTCTGGTATTTGTACGCAAAGCTCTGGCTCTGCTCTCGCTACAGACAAAACTCCACTACCCAGAACTTTTCTTAAGCTTATATAGAATATTAAGCACGGGCTTAAGAAGGGCTCCTGGTTATCTCCATGGTTTTAGGACAAATCATTAGGGGGACCAATGATGGGGACAGCTGCCCTCTGACACCAGCTCCCAGCAGGTTGAGGAGCAGTTTGCAGGAGCGGGGCCCAGCGCTGACCACATCTGCTGGGGGTGAACTGGTGCGCTCAGATACCCCCCTTACAGCTGCGGTGGCTCGGAACAGCTTCTAACGGGAGCCTTTGAGCAAAACAGAAAGAGAAAAGCTTTGCTGCTGCTCTCCTCTACCAAGGCACGTGATTTGTGTAGATGGAAGTCACACTAAATAAATACAGATTATTCGTACTTGGTGAAGTAGCTAAAATGAAATCTCTCTTAACCAGAGCTCTCCAGTACTTCTGGGGATTCATACTTGTAAATAACTGGAAAAACAAACTATACGAAAATAAACCAAAAGATCTACCTCCTGATGACAGATCACTCTTACTTAGACATCCCAGAGTGCCTCTTATGCTGGATATGTGTAAGCTGTGGATTTGATGTGCAGCTAATTAGCTGTGCATTTGGCCAGCCAAGAGCGTGTGTGTGCATGGGCGCACGCATGCACGGGGATTTGGGAGCGTGCTCTGAAATGTGGGAAAATGAAGGGAGCTTGCTTTCATTCACTCCTTCGCTCCCAGGCAGGAAGTTAGGTTTTTAGATTGTTGTGTATTTCTGCAATAACTCAGTAGCAATAATAAACTAAATCAATCTGATACATCTGTGTTTTTTACAGCACCTAATAAATATTCCCACCTAACTCTCTCACAATTTAATTTTTTTTCTGAAAGCTGCAGGACAAGAGAAGAAAGCACACATGTTTTCAGTGACCTCTAAGAATCTCTAATATTTTGGGAAGGGTCTGCTTGAAACAATGATTTATATTAGAGATAATGTGCATTTGATTTGCCCTAGGAGCAGGAAATCCTTTTTAAAGTGCAGCTCCTACAGGCTGTCTGACTTAAAGTGCATGAATAGCTGCTTCTGGTATGCAAGGAATTACTTATATGTCTATAAAGTATGACTTGGTACCATGTTGAATCAGGATCTTACTTTCCTAGGAAGCAATTTTAGCCAAGAGCATTTTATTTCATAGAAGGCATACTCACGTGAATACTTCCATCCCCCATCCTGCAATAGCTGTGAAGAGCCTTGGGCCAAGATCCCTGGCCGGGTTCATGGCACAGCCGCTGTTCATTCCCAGGGAGCAAGTAAGAACAATCACAAGAAGTCCTACTGCAATTGGCTCCAGGCCCTTTGGTACGCTGTTATTTCTGGTGTCAAAAATAGCCAATATAACCAGAAGAAGAACAGCTGTTGACATCACCTGGCCAATGCAAAGAAAAGAATATTGACTAAATATGTGCAGATTCCTTCCAGCCTGAGAAGAGAGGCTCTGGCAGCTCTGTGGATTGGGGTGGCTCAGAGCTGGTATTTACATTTATCCCACTAGACAGAGTAGCAAACTTTGGAACCCAGTGCGTCTCTACTCCACAGTAATGAGAAGTTTTGGTATCTGTGCTGAAAGGAAAAGACAAGAAATGTGCTGAGGACATTTGAAAAAAAAAAAAATCTGCAACAACCTGTTATGGAAAAAAAAAAGAAGATTTAAAAGGCATCTCCCGTGTGAGATCTGATGCTTTGTTTCCACATTTTTTCCTATCAGTTTAACAGTTCCATTTAGTTGATTTTTGGTAGTTCTGCTATGCCAATACAATCGGTTACGTTGATATAAAAGTGTTTTATGTGACTGTAGCTTACACTGATAAATTATACTAGATATGCACCTCTTTATCCAGGTATTGTGTAATGTAAGAAAAAAAATGAAGTCTACAAAGTCAAAACTGAGCAGCTAAAAAATTAGGAATTACCTAAATTAAGGTTGCAAGTGTAGTGGTAACATGAACTCTGTATTGCGTGTGCCAGCTGAGCTGATGAAAGAAAATTTCTTAGAATTGCTTTGATTGAAGTGCTGCTCTGCTTAAATCAAATGCTTTGTAAATGTTGATTGTGCTAATAATTAACTTAGGGGAAAAACAGACACAATTTTCAGCGATATTAAAATATTCAATTTCTATACTGATTTAAAGAAGCTTAATGGGGTTTTTAAAATTTTTTTTTATTTCATCTGTTTTAAATTTTGTTCTAAAACATCCATGGGTAAAATGATCTTACAGAAAAGTCTGTTGACAGATCCAAAGATCAGAATTGTCTTTCTTTCAAAATTTCAAATGAATGTTTGGAGTTTTTTAAAGCTCGATTTCACAACCTTCATGTTCCTTTATGAAAGGAATTCATGAGCACCAGCAATGCGTAGTTTTTACTAGCTGACTTACACAGTATTTATTTCATGCATGCCTGAAGAAGACAGGTAAATTAATTAGGAGTAGATAGAAGACATGAAACTTCATTTTTCACTGTTGGACAAGTAGGATTGGATGATACAGACTGGAAATAGAGATTTTTTTTCAGGTTCAGTCATTTGACAAATAACAAAGAATACACATCTATCTGCAAAGAGAAAGTTGTCAAGGAGGCTGATGGTAGCAGAAAACGCAGTTGTTCGAGGGGTGTTAAACTGGCTGCTTACGCGTTACTTAAGGAACAGTAGGTCCACAAAGCAGGCTGGGTTTTGGTGTAAATGCACATAGCTCTGCTGAAGCAGATGGAGAAACATGGATTTATGCTGGGGAAAACCTCTTACCTATATTGCATTAAAGACATTTAGAGTGCAACTATTAATGATGTATGTCAAAAGAACAACTTGACATTATCTTGTATGTAAAATCCGACTAAAATGTAATCCCCGTAAACAGCATTGCATTCTCATTGCCATCAGACACAGTGATGGATGACCAGAACAGGTGATTCATCGTACTTGTTAGAGATCTATGTGTTTTGTTACTGCTTGGTTTTACGGCTTTCAGTACGTTTAATTTGTAGAATCAAGACAGCAAGTGCACTCACCTGATCTGCAAATCCATTTAAGAGGGACAGGTACGGAGCTGGGTACGTTGCAAAGATATGTGCTGTTGCGTTAGGTCCTGTGACGTCAAGTCTTCCGTTGCTGTACTCCATAAAGGCATCTACAGAAAACAGCCGTTATGTGGTCGCTCTGCTCCACAAACCCTACGTTTTCGAGGACTAGAATACCCATGACAGGTCTGTGCACTTCACATTCCCAAGTGAAACGGACCATTTTGAGCAACCTGGTCTAGTGGAGGGTGTCCCTGCCCATGGCAGGGGGTTGGAACTTTATGATCTGTAAGGTCCCTTCCAACCCAAACCATTCTATGATTCTATGATTTTTTCTGAGACTGTAGTTAATGGATTGGAGGTGATGTGCTAGTCACAGCCTCCTGTCTCGTCTCTCCTTCAGTGCCTTGAAGCTCTTGTTTGATGTATCACAGCTTTCACAATGGGGCAGGCTTTTCCCCTGCTCATTGCTCCAAACTCAGAGCCAGGGAGCATTTTCTGATTCTGAACACAGTTGTGTTATTCTGTAAGAGCTGCTATATTTGACGTGATGTCCCAAAAAACACGTAAGCATCCTGATTGTATAATTGTGGATTCCCAGCCGCCAGGAATTGCTGCTGCTCCATTTGACAGTTGTGCAATGGCTTTTGGGAACGGACTCTCCTGAGACACCTCCTCGTCTAAAGGAGTTTGCATTGTTCACTCTGCGTGGGCTTTACACCCAACTGCTCTGCTAATCCCCCAAGATGTGAGGGGAGAGGCTAGCCCCAAAACTTCAGTTCTTACTATATTTAAGTTAGCGTATTTTTATATATACTGTAAATATTTATGCATATTGTATATTTATGTTAGTATATTTCAAGCATATTTTAAATAGTTAAGTATACTTCTATGTGGGAATAATTTGCTGCCTTGGCAAGCCCTGAAATGTTAGAAATAGGAAAGCACTAAGATGAAGCACTCAAAAATCTGCATAGACAGTCATCACTAACAAACGCCATGCTTTTATTTCACTAGTGGATCCTTGCCCCTGTTTTTTCTAGCTCTACCTGAGGCCACAACATGGGTGCAGAGAATATTTAGTTGTTTGCTTTGGTCAGGCTGTCGCATGTGCAGTGTCAGATTATTTTGTTGCATTTAAGTATGAGGAAAAAAAAAAGGATACAGAAAAGAAAATTTCTCAGCTGGGAATTATTTTGTATGCCTTTAGAAAGGCCTCATATTCTGCAGCCTGGCATATATATTCCCTCGCTCGTTCAGGGACTTTGCTGAAAATGAAAGCACCTAGCTCAAAGATGTGTGTATGGGGAAGGTGTCGAGCTCCTACATCAGGGAGTTTTCTGTGGACCTCAATGAGTACACAACGCTCCTGCAAGTTGCAGGAAGGATAAAGAATAGAAGAGGTTTAGGAATTAATATGAACAAGAGGAGGACAAAGTACGTGAGCAGAGATAGGGATATGAGAAAATCCTGCGCTCCTGAGTAACAGAAAATTCTCTAACCCTAGCTCTAGGTTCCTTATCTCGGCTGCTTGTCCCACTGCTACCGAACACAGTGGATCCTCCCCCAGCCCCATGTGCATGTTGACCTACTGCTGCATCCTGGCCACAGCCCTAATCCTGGCTCTCTGGATTGAGGAGGACTTAGATTCAGATGGAGATCCTGTTCTGGAATCCCACAGTTTCCAAATTCTGACACTAACCTTAAAACAACCAACCAACCCTTCCACCCACTCCCCCACCCCAAAACCCAATCAACCAAAAAAATCCCACCAAACCCAAGGGAGTTCCTGCAGTTCTAAAGGTTTTTCTGTTTGTGATTCCCACCAGTACTGAGCACCTAGCTGACATACAACAGGCATTTCCATTTCCATTTTTTCCTCTGCACTGCCTGCAGACATAATGCCCGTAGAAGAGAGGCTTTGGAGGAGATGGGCTGGGCCAGCAGACACAGAGTAGATGACTGAAGCGACTCCTCTGCCTGAGTGGATTCATCAAGTCAGGGAGCCTGTTTCTAAGTTTTTTCTCTTTGTGGCACACTACGTAAAAGAAACATGCCTCAAGGATACAGGTAACTTTTTTGGCCATTTTTTCTCCTTCTAATATGTGACCCCTTTATCACTCTACCTGGGGTTCATTGCCCTGGAGAGCCACCTTTCTGGGGTGGTCTGCAGCTTAGTCAGGAGGGACCTGATCTCATATCCTGTCACCTCAATGAACGATGTTGCTGATACTTGCCTACAGGCACTTGGATCAGGTCTTTAATGTTTCTAATTTGCTTGGAAGATGAATAGCCCTATATCCTGGCTATTAAGTAATTTAAAATCCTTACTGAGAAATACATGATCTCAGAGTATCTGATTTCCCATGAATAATTTTTCTAAATTTCAGAACGTTTCCTGGAGTATTAGTGTTTCAGAAAAGTTGCAGGATACCTGCGATGTTTGAACTTTTTTTTTTTCCTCCAAACTCTTTATGCTTCTTGCTTTCTTCTTTATGGCTTTAGCTTCATCCTGCTGTTAGCCCTGTGTGAAGAGTCCTCTGGCTGCTTGGCATTCGTTGGAAAAGTGGGGCTTAGAGACCGCCTGACCTCCGGTTTGTCCCGCGAGCATGTCTAAGGTGTACTCACCGTAATAAATTCCAAAGACAGCTGCTGCTCCCATGAATGCTCCCAGGTGTTGTGCTAATATGTAAATTGGTAATTTGGTCCATTTTAATCTTCCAGTCACGCACATGGCTAATGAAACGGCTGGGTTTATGTGACCACCTGAAAAATAAATCACAAAAGTCATACGCATGATTCTGATACATGATAATAGGTGAAGGGTTTGTAAAAATGTGGGCTCTCGTGTGAGTGTGGGACTGGAACATGCTTTGCTAGGTGTTATTTTGCAATTAAATGCTGACTGCCATCAAACTGAAACAAGTTGGATGAAATTAGAGTGGGAGGGGGAAATCACCAAGATCCAGCTTCCCTCTTGATGTTCGCAGGCTGTGCTATTTATCAGCCTGCTGTCCCGCAGCCTATAATCTACAGACAGCTGTGCAAGGAAAAGCCTAAATTTGCCATATCAGTTGCGATGGGAGGGTCCATCTTTCTGCACATATTCTGTCTCCTCAAGGGCTTTGGCTTTTTGTTTTAAGAGAGAGTTGTGGCAGCAGAACATTCACTCCGTTTAGCAATCATGCGTTAAGATTAAGGATTATTACTGGCTTGATCGTATATCTCGAGGCAGATCTGGAGTACCCTGGATTTAAGTCATGTTTATGTTCCCATTTCCAACCTGGAGTTACTTTAGAACTCAGTTTTCATGAACGTAAAATAAAATAACGTTAGGGCTGTCCAGCTGCGTGCTGACTGTTGGTGAGCTATGGCTAGACGGGGTCTGGGGACAGCAACGCGTCGTTCTTCATCAAGCTCTTATACCCTACAGAAAGGCCCACGATAAGGAACCGAGAGTTCTGTTTTGCGTGGAATTTTCTTCCTTTCTATTTAGGAGTAGCTACACCTAAACTGACACATGGAAAAAAATTCAGCAACACTGAAATCGTGCTAATTTTATATTTATTATTATTTCACATGCTAGTCACTTCCCTCAACGTCTCTTGTCAACATGGAAAAAAAGGGTTGAATGCTTTTGGAAAACTTTTTTTTTTACAACTATGTAGTCGATACTTAAGAAATATAAATTGCCAAATAAATAAACATATCAAACAGTGCTCTACAGTAAAAATACAGTAAAACCCAAGTTTTGCAAGGACATAGATCCATTGCTTATCTTCCAGGTAAAGTCTCATTTCAGCCTGTATGGTTATCAGAAAAAAAAAAAAGTCCTTTAATAAAATAACTAAAAGAGCGCGACCTTTGTCTGTCAAAGGCTAGTGATGGAGAAAGGGCCTCTATGTACAGTTCCTGTGTTTGTTTGCACCTCAGGTCAGTGAGTCATTATCTTATGAAATCCAGGCACCTTTGATAAGTAATGAACTGACACACACAGATAACAAGCTGGATGAAACCTTCTTTGTATCATTTCCAAAACTCTGACCTGGTAGCACCAGTCTTGAATTAATTTTGAATTCCTCACTGGGTTTCAAATTCTTCAGCACAGAGCAAATAGATGGACAGCACCTTATTTAGCAGCCCTTCATGTGAATTTTGATGAATTGTTGTCTTGTCTTTTGTTCTTTACTCCTGCTGGAATTAATAATTTTCCTTTCTTTTAACACCTGATATTGTTCCCCACCTGTGTATAATACAGGGTGATTATGATGGCCAGGACAAGTCATAGCGTTAGAGATGTCTGATTAACAGTAAATCTGGAAAGGAGAAGCCTAGTTGAAGGCTCTCGTGCTGACATAGGGGAGTTAAAAGACTCTTGGTTCCTGTGCCACTGGTAGTTTCCTGGTTTAAAAAAAAACCAAACCACTCTGGACAGTGTGCTCCCCTTTCTTCTGTAGTTGCAGTGATCACAGTCATGAGTTTAAGATATTAAGATGGAAAAAATGGTGGGAAATTACCTAGACATTGAGAAAAATTAGTCGGAAGAAAAGCAAAAGGGAAATTTCCTACATAAGAGCTCAAATTCACCAAGTGTGCAGACTGTATATTTTATGTTACTGTGAATTTAGAATTTCATAAAGAACTGATGCAAAATATTTTTGCATGAGATTTCATGCCCAAAGACCCACAGATTTTGCTAACAAATTCTGTATAGGAACTGATATTCTGAAATGTCCCCTAATAATGATACATTGGACAAACACAGCCTACTGAAATATCTGTTCCTATTCTTTCAGAGACAAAATGCACTGTATGCAGAATCCTTCGTCATGGGAAAACCGCAGGAAGCACAATATTGCAACATCTGCAACTGCTCTGCCCTGCTGGTCTTGAACTCTAATCTTCTGTATAATGGAGATAAATATCCTTTAAAGATGCAAATGGAGGACAGGTTAGTGTCTTTACAGGGTTTTTTTCATGATACTGCATTAGAAGAGCTTACCTGCCTATGTGTAAACCAAAATGTGTAGTTTAAAGTTGTTCAGATAATAGGAATGTACTGCTAAATTAGCTATGTGTAGTGTTAAGGAACTCTTCTGCTCTGTTTCAACGACAGGAACAAGCCTGCCTGTTTTGCAGTACCTTCGGCACTTTCTAATGTGAACTTAGAAACCTCCTCATGCATGGTGTCTCTGTAGAAGAATTAGTAAGAGAGAAGAGAAATGACCACACTAATTTCTGCTATCGTAACTGTTTACAATGGCCTAGTTGTACCTAGCGATACTCCCTGGATTGACTTTATCCTCTTTATGAAGGGCAAGACATGTCTCTAGAGAACTGGAGTACGAGGGCACCGTTCGCTTTACGATGGCAGTATAAACTCCCATACACCCCGGAGTATTGTGTGTTACAATGCTGTCCTGGGTTCAGCTGAGACAGAGTTCACTTTCTTCACCATAGCTAGCAAGAGGCTGTGGTTTGGATTTGTGCTCAGAAGAAAGCTGATAACAGTGATGTTTACGCCGCTGCCAGGGTCTTTCAGCTTCTCTGCTGTATGCAAACAGGAGAAGCTGGGAGGGAGCACAGCCCCAGTGACCAGCCCAGGATTTGATCTTAGGTTCAAGACTGAGACTCAGAGTGGCCAATAATCTATTCCATAACACACCCGTCATGCCCAGTATAGAGGTGAGGACCCTCCGGAAGATCGGCCCTTTTGGTTCCGGATCTCTTTGGCTCCGGGTCATCTCGCTCCAGGCGGTCGCTCTCCCAAGGCCTTCCTCCCCCCACCCCGGTCAGCTCTGGGTCTGGGACGCTCGGACTGTTCTCTCCGTTCCGTGAGTGCGGTTTCGGGACTCTCCCTGCTCCGGGATCGTTAGCCGGAAACAGGCTGAGCCTTGGTCATGGGGTGGGGGGCAGTGTCACTGTGTATCACCCATTTGTATATAGGATTATTTTCAATATTATTGTAGTTTAGTTATTAAATTGTCCTTATCTCAACCCACGAGTCCTTTTTTCCCTTCACCCCTTTAATTCTCTCCCCCATCCTTGGCTGGGGGGGGAATTGTGTGAGTGGGTGTGTGGTTTGGCCCCCAGCCAAGGGCAACCCATCACAAATACACAACACTGTAATATTACAACCCATCATTTTCTATTTTAAAGGGAGAATTTAAATGTTAAAAGTGGTTATGCTAATGTTTCTGATATTAATTTGGTCAAACTGAATGGTGGAAATAGGAGACACAGCCCCATCCAGTCTGGCACATGGTCAGCCCAGACACAGACAAAGGACAGATTCCTGACCAGCATCTATTGAGATGTTCTAGCAGGAGCAGAGGGGCAATGACAGCACACTGACAGTGTATTACAGAGTGTATCTCTAGGACTGAATCTTTTTGCTGTTTCTGCTTTCTATGATCTGTTGCTTCTGTGAATAAACAGACAGGAGCGGACTTGCTTCAGCCTGTCATAGGACATGAAGAGAGAAATTGCACTCTGTGAGGTGAGCGCTGCTTGTTGCACCAATTAGTGGGTCATTCTACCTCCTGCCTAGTTGGCAACCACTTAACTAG
This sequence comes from Pterocles orientalis, assembly GCA_011057875.1. Classification (NCBI taxonomy): domain Eukaryota; kingdom Metazoa; phylum Chordata; class Aves; order Pterocliformes; family Pteroclidae; genus Pterocles; species Pterocles orientalis. Next base: position 480,033 of record WKFP01014016.1, read on the forward strand.
GGACTGCTGGATCCTGTATTTTCAAAGCAAGACGAAGCAGATTTCTGGTTTGCACAGACCACTTTCCAGAAAGGCCAGAGGTCTGCCAAGTCTGCACGCTGTACTTCAGATCAGAATTTGGTGGAAGATTTTGTTAAATGCAAAGAATAGAAGGAAATAAGAAGACGCAGACTCTGCTGTTGCTAGACACATAGTTGTTTTTACCCTGCAATGGAAGCAATTTAATAAGTAGCCTTGAAACCACTTTATAACAACAAAAAAAAGTCACTTACCAGAAACCCCCCCAGACACATACACTGCCACGGTGACTGCTATTGCAAATCCAACCGATACTGTCATGGGCCCACCATGGGCTCCTCGGCTAAGGACAGCCTGTCCCACACACCCACATCCAAGTGCCTGTATTCAAAGAGAAATGTAAACCCATGAGCGTGTCTGTCAAACGTTATTGGTTAGTTTGCAACTCCAGCTGCTGTCCAGGTACAGCTGAAAATGTTAAATATTGAAACAAGTCTAGAAGCTGAGAATAGCAGCACGTGTGTCATTGTTGCCTTTCCTGCAATGAACATTGGCTCTTTATTTTCCCCTGCTCTGTGACCAGGAGGAATGTCTGCTAATGAGGACCTCTCTCTCTCTCCCCGGGAAAGGGTTTTTGAGTACAATGGTGGGATACAAATTAGAACTTGGAGCCTGAACAAGATCTCACAGCCTCTACAACAGATCTCTGCATCTAAAAGTGATGAGATAATTAATTCTGTGTGGTAAATTTTCAGTTCCAGATTGTTGCTATCAGCAATGAAAAAATTACTACAAAAGTTCTGAAAGATAGTTCAAAATGCTTTTAATGTCTAATGCTGAAACTCTGGAATGAAACAACTTTCTGGAGATGAGAGTGTGTGTTACTGTTATGCTGCCTTGATATCATATATTGCTCTATCAAAATATGCCACTGGGTCTGCAACGTGAACAATTAACTGAAGTGGGGATAGCTGAATAATTCACGTTGGAGTATTCTCAGTGGATTTAAACTAGCTTCCATTTTATGTTGGTTCCTCTCCGAATGAAATTCAGCGACACATTCAAATGTATGCTTAAGACCATGTTTATCCAGTTCTAAAGCTTCTGCTTAGCTCCAAGCATATGCCCAGCTCCTATTAAAGTTGGTAGGAAAGATTTTCAAAGGTTCAAAAGGCCTTTAGTTGAAGATAGACTAGCTGATCTGTTTCTGCCAGAAATCAATGTGTGTCTTTGAAAATCTCTTTTTATATGGATCTCTAAGTGCTTTGCTGAATAAGGACCCAATCTTCTATGGAAGATATCAAATATTATCTATAGTCTGAAAACTTCTGCTTCTCTGCAACTGTAAGTGATCTGAATCATACTGTTTCTGGGATGTGATTACATTTATCTTGAGAAACCTTAATTACTTTGTTAAATTGAATATATATATTCCTCCTTTGATGGTACATGGGAATCTGATTTTTTTTTTTCTTCCTATAAAATGATTCCATCTTAGCCAATGCAGTTGCTTTGGTTAATCTCCTTGCTTCGCTTTAATGTTTTCCCATTACTGTGTCTCACCAGTGACTGGATTGCAAATATTCTTCCTAACCACGCATATTTGAGTACATAAAATTTAATTCTTTTAGAAATGCTTATTTTCAGTTGCAAGGCAGTTGCATTCAGAAGCTGCAAAGTAATGGGAAAATCTCTCCTGCCTTAGAAATAGACTGTACCAAAAAGATTTGGTGATTGGGATTTAACGAGCAAGTCCTGCTAGAGCAGATGCAATTTAAACAGGCAAAAATCATACTTCTGTTTCCATTATTTCCTCAAGGGTTTTAACTAATACCAAAATGTGACAGAAAAGCTCTCAATGAAATTACGCTCTTAACCAGCTTTGCAATGGATGGAGTTTCTGTTATAAAAGTGTCCCGAGACTGTGCCATATACCCAGGTGCAGTTCTTGCCTTGAGGTTATAATCACGCAAGCAAACAAAACTCTGGCTGGTGCCAAAGCATTACAGCTGTCAGGTTACGTAAGGGCAGGGCGGTGTTAGATAGCAGCAGTTTGTTGGACTGTATAATTGAGAGTTCCAAGACATATTCCACGCTGCAGTCAACTGCTGTGCAACGGGTGACAGCCACGTACCCGAGGCTTTCTCTCATTGCTAGTCGTGTCGTACGCCTAGCCGCTCGAATGGTAAACACAAATGCACATACAGATACAAAACTCAAACAAAATACATTTTAATTGTTCCCAGCTGAAATGACGGATTTTTTTGAACTTCATATGAGAAACGGTTTTATATATTTCATCAATATGGGAAGAATGGCTATTCTGGAATGACAGAGTTTAAGATTAGAGCACATGTCTAGAGGAGGTTGAACTAGCATGCTCTAGGCTTCATTTTCCAGACTTCTCAAAAGTATTCCAGAAATTGCACCAAGGTTTAGTGAAAGATGTGGTTGAGACGTGGAGCAAGTTCAGTAGGTGGTCTGGGGCGCTCGGTGCACTGGGGTGCAGTTCTGCATCCAGGCAAGCACTGAGAGCTGAAAGGATGCATTGGTGTTCAGAAATGGCGCAGACAAAGTTTTGCAGAGGGAAAGAAAAGGCCATTCTTTTGAAAATGTTACCCCTTTCTGTAAGGATGATGAGGAAAGAGAACAGGAGAAGGGGAGATGGGTGCAGAAAAGGACAAGAGGCAGTGACCACATCCGTGTCTGTCAACTACAAAGTCACACGAGGGAGGGAAATAGGAGAGGGGGGCTGTGGCCTCCCTTCCCTGATTGCCAGAACTGAGGAGAATCGCACAGGAACAGCTGTGTACTCCTCTTGCGTAATAGCTTCTGCTCTGCGTGTCAGAGGGAAATACGCAACTCCAGATGCTCCGTTCTTGTGCTAACCAGCCTCAGAAAACTCAGCCTACGAGCAAGAAGGCATACAAGCCATCTTGAGCACAGCTGCACGGGCTTTGTGCTTGGTGGCTGCTGGTGAACGACTGCCTGCTCCCGTACGATGAACGAGCACTGCTGCAGGCACACTCCCTGCGTGCCCCTTTGGGGATGGGAAGCTGGGAACTGAACCTGCAAATCCGAACCATGTCCCAGTAATATTTTTTCCATCTGTTGTCATTTTAAGAAGGAGAGAAAACAATTTGCATACATAATGTAGCTACGTTGACATAACTGGAAACTGTCACCTAATCATGCAATTATACAAGCAGCAATTTAATACCCTGTGAATCTTTGCTTGGCTGAGTTACGGCCAACTAGATCATCAAGTTGTAACGAAATATTCTAAGTTTCTTGGCCAAACTCAGCCATCAGCTGCACCCACACAAACTTGTTGATTGAAGCACATGGAGTTGATGGGAGTTTAATTTACAGTAGAATATAGCCAGATCTCTTTATCTTATCTTGTCTTATGTTACCAGGTTTTCATTTTAGCAATTGTCTATAGCCCGATCTGCTTAAATTTACTGGAGCTGATTCAGTACCGACTTTTTGTTCACAAGGTAATTAGATGACTGTCATAAATAACATGTTTGGTGGAATAGCTGTCTGCACGTTCTCTGCCAAAAAACCTTGCTTCATAGGCATTGTCTTTGTCTCGGGTAACAAAGCAAATGTTAGGAAAGGAAAAGCATGATGTCCTGTTATTCCCTGGAAGCCTGCAGAACTTTCTCTCTATCCCACTTATCAGAGAGAGTAAAGATCATTTTGCCTCCATCTGTGCTACTTTCAGGACATTTGCAAATGCTTGTAATAGCATTTTTCAGTGTACATAGGATTTCCTGCAAGATCTGAATACAGGATTTTAGGGAATCCATTCTTCTACGTGGCCTGTAAAGCTTCAGAATCTTAAAGCAGAATGTTTATGTGAAAAGGTCCCTTACCGAACAGATCCAGTGGTTCCTGGCCATGCACTCTTACTGTAACACTACAGAAGCAGCCAAGACTCCTGGTTTTTAGCAGTGTGGAGACAACGATGTGTTTCGTTATATCTCACACATCAGCAGCTGCCAAGCTGTGGTGAGTTACGTCCCGACAGCAGGGTACCAGGGGTGTCCCTACAGGAACAGTGTGGCCTCCATGGCGGCAGAACTGACGATGCTTTAACCAATATAAACATTCACTGTGCTACGAGGAGTACGGAGTCAGCACTTAACAAAAAAAAAAGTGCTTTACACTTTCAATTGGGAAATGCTAGAAAAACAGTTGAGAATTTCTATTTTAGCCAGTTTTCAGGTAAACAACCGCAGCTAATGGTGAAGAATCTCCAAGGATTCCTCCACTAATTCACAATTTTCTTGAGGATGCCTTTGTTCAGGGAAGTCAGCAACCCTGCCCCTTTCTCATGCCACGTTCCCACCTATGTTCTCCTACTGTTTCCCAGACAGGCATTTCCTGCTGGCCCGGGACTTGTCTGCTCCCCTTTTCAGACTGGACGGACCTGCTGTCCTGCTCGGGGCTCTGCCGTGTGTGTGTCCGCTCCTGTGCGGTGCCGCGGAGGGGACGGGCTCTCGGCAGCAGGGCGTTAGGCTCAAGCTGTGTGCCTGCAGTGAGCATCCCTCTGCTTCCCCAGAGCTACCCGCTCCAAGTCTGCGGAAACAGAGCGACACTGCTGGGACACCTGGGGATGTGAGAGCAAGCCCTGGTGATTCTCTTCTTAGGGAAACCTCCGTGACTTCTGCAAGCAGCCTGGCTTAGCCCTGCAGATTTAGGCCCTTAAGAGAGGGATACAGGCAGGAAGAGCCAGGGAGTCCTTTGGGGCTTGGGAGAAGTGGTTGCACGTGCCCTTCGCTGCAGGTAGGGATCTCTTTGCCCATGACAATGTCAGAGGGTTGCTTGCGGCTTACTCTAGTCTTGTGCAGGTCCCCCTGCCCCCCATTAGCATCGCCATATACGGTTAGTTTGGGCGTTGCTTGTAGGAGTAGTAAATAAAATTTTCAGATAAGAGGCTGATTACTAAGTTGATGGTGTCCTTCTAAAGGTCTTTAACTTGGAGTGTATTTTAGAACTCACTTTCATTTCCAACCCTTTTCTTTACAAAGCAAGTCTGCTTAAGAGTTTCCCTATTGCATGTCATAATAAGGTGTTTTACAATGGATTAGAAACTCTTTCCATACAGAGCCCTGTTTTTCCTGTTTGTGTAAGGGTCTTAATCCAGACTGGGCTCCTAAACACTCTTTCAATAGGGACCGTAATGCTAACAACAAAACAGAGACTCGTTAGATCTAGGAAATTTCAGGGCATCAGCTCTGCAGGAAACTCCTGTTCTTCCAGGAAAGAGCAACCTTCATCTAATTTCATGAGAGTATTTGCTATCTTTCGTTAAATCAGATAGTACGTAAGTTTTTTAAGGTAAAATGAAAATACAGCTTACCAGCCAGGTAATTTTAACATATTTTAAAAGCACATGGCTCGTATTTTATCATTAATTATATATTTTGGTGAGTGCAGGGAGGATTTCTGCACATGATGATTTAATTAAACTTTGAGTAATAAAAAATTGCTATATCCGTTCTCCTGATGATCTCCTGGGACACAACCAATATCCTCTTGGGTTCAAATGGATTTCCCTTTATTTTTTTCAGACTTGCTATCTAATAAAATAAGGGTTTGAAAAAAAACCCTTATCATTTAGTTAATTAAATAGTGTAGATGTAAGCTTTAAAATGATTGCCATTTTGAAACCATTTATTTAATGACAGAAAGCATTACTACTTAGAGACATGGATGTAAATTTAATAAGGCTTTGGATGAATTGTGTATATAAAGCTTTTTAAACATATAAAGATCTGGTTCAAATTGCTCTGTGGGAAAAAATACAGAGAAAATATTGAGGGGCAGACTGTGCTGTGTTATATAAACTGATGCTTTTAAATTTTTATTATTGCTTTTGCACATGCAATAGGAGACAAATAAAAGCTTGAAATCACCTAGAGGGAATGCAAAGTTCTGCATTCTCTCGTATTTTATTATGATTAATATAGCACTCTTCGTCCTGAAATGCTAAAATGCTTTTCTGTCCTGAATGACATAGGGCAACTGGCTTGAGTCAGTTTCCTCAATGAGGATTATTTTTATTTTCTTACTAAGTTTTAGAAAATCAGGAAGGAAAGGAAATGAAACGTTTTCTATTCAGATAGAAATTTTTAGGGGTGAAACACAGCCCCTTGCAATGGGGCTAGGATGAAAAGGGAAGAAAATCTTGCCTAGAAGTTTCTTGGGGAGGAAAAGAGCCTGTTCAGGTGCTGCTTCCCTCCCAGGTTACTCATTTATTGCTGAGATGTGCTTCTCTGCTTCGCTTCCTACACCAACTGAAAAGATTAAATTTTTCTGACTCTCAAAATGTGTTTATTCTCTGTAACGGTGCTCAGGGAGCTGTATCATTCCGAGAGAGGGCAGGAGTGGGCATTGCAGTTTCCGAGAAAGGAGGTTTTCTGTATATTAGGAGTATAAGAGCACACGTATCTTTTCCTTCACTCTTTCGTCTGGGCGCATGAACAGGGTGGCTGATCTTTGCAGTGCCCTCGTGGCTGGAGATGGTTATGGGTAATTAAAGCCTCAGTATGTTCCCTTCCTAAGCCATTTTCTGTTGGGGGAAAAAAAAATAAGAGCTAAACACTTAATAGTAAAGAAACCTTTGAGGAATGGGTTAGAGAACTGAGTAGCGTTTGCCTTTAAGCATGACCATGGATTGGAGATCTCGCTAGAGTTCAATTTTAGCCAGAATGGTTTATTGAAGTGTTGAGATCACAAAGATATAAACTCACTGTACGGCATGAACTGCATTTATTATCTTTTATTCTGTTCTCCAACTGTTTATGACAGTTTTAGAAAGTTATTACTTTTATTACCTTTTTTTTTTTTTAATTTGATGATACTTTGGAAAAAACAGCCTGTAAATTTATGTCTGTAAAATGTAAATTCAAGTCTTGCACTCACAGTTGAATGTTGGAAGGATGCAAGTCTTCTGTGAGGCTCGAGGAGAGTGCCTACGCTTCAGTCCTGTAGGTACAAAATTTCTGGAAAAAAGTGTATCTAACAATGAGAGCCCAGTTATGTGTTGGGGCTGATGTTGCAGAGATGAAGGTAATTCTCTTCTAAAACTTTCATGCAACACAGAACATCTGAGTCACCTGCAAGTTTAAAATGTCATATACTGGAAAACTTAAATTTGTATTGAAAATAAAAGATTTTCTGTGACTTTTCAGAATTATTTGCTGTAATAAACATTTCAGGGTAAAAGATCAATTGGGTAACCTTCCTTCCAGTTATTTTACACTGCTAACTACTCAGCTGAATTAAAGAATTGCTTCAGGGAAACAGAAGTGTTGTCTAGAAAAAAAACTTGGTTTTGCGAATAGAAAAATCATAGAAATACTACCTGTGTGCAAGAACACCTCCTTAACCTCAGCACAACCAAGGGTCTTCGTCACCACTTTTCCTTCTGTTTGCAATGATGATTTAATACAGTTGCAAGAAAGGGAAAGAGTTTGCACATCTTCAGCTGAATCAGCAGCAAAATTTCCTGCTGTCAAAATATACGCAACTGGTATAACTACAGAAACAGAAAGGACTCTGGAGCTGGTGATGACACGGAAAGGAAGCATCTTATTCCCCTAAGATGAGTGGGTTTTGATCTGGAAGTGCAGGATTAAGTTCTGTGACACTAGAATAATGAGTGGCTTCTATTACTTATTACCTGTACTACGGTATTGCTGCTCGACAGCCCAACGTGGGGACCCCTGTGACATAAGAGCCACTTGTCAGGGTGCAAACATTGCTAACGCACGTGGTATTTGTAACATTAAATAACATTTTAAAAGCTGTTGAGTGACATATCACAATACCAATTGTAAATACACCTAAATAACCTTTTTTTAGCCAGAATTTCACTGTCTAAAGATGGTGTATTTATACAAGATTCTGTTCTTCAGGAGGTTCATTGCTGATGGCAAATGAGGTAGCTGTTAGCAGCTTCTACCTTAAACAAAACTCACTGAAAGCAATTTCATCCTATACAGAGGAGTCTCTTTTCACAAAAACTTAGAACATGGAATTTATCTTTGTTTGCAATTTCCAAGTAGTAATTTTGTATTAACACTTAACACTTATTTAAGGAGTAAATGATCAAAAGCTACATTTGCTTCCGTGTGCTAACATCAAGTAATGAGGATTCTAATGCACGTTTAGAATAAGGGGTGTGCATTACTGTACAGTATTCTGATTAGCATTCACTGGAACGTACGGCCACAAAAAGAAAGATATGGAAAAGTTGTTTAAATTTTAATCTTCTAGACTGAGCAAATCCATGGAATGTCATACTTAAAGACTTTTCAGGCAAGACTAAACTCTGCAACAAAGCAGGAGTGGTAAGTTACGTAACAAAGTGGTCAGAAAATGAAAACAGGACAAAAATATTTTGATGAGCAAAATTTAAGTACCCTTCCTTCTCCTTAGCTGGACTATTTGCAGCGTGGGTGTCATGCATTCGGTTCATGCTCATGCACCGCATTCTCCACGCACGCACAAATGTTTGCTTCAGCGGGAGTTTTGCAAGAGGTTCCCCACCACCAGCTGGAGACTCAGCTTTGGGATGGGAATGCATACACTACCCACTTGTCTTCGTGTGCTAAATGGAGCCTGCGCTCTGTTTCAGCAAGGAAGCATACGCTGCTCTGGACTCAGGAGATGATTATGCTGTGTCGTTTTTCTGGAAAATAGTTCCATTTTCATTGACATTTTCTACTTTATGGGTAGATTGTGGGGTTTCGAATATTTATTCTAAATTACAAACAGCACAATTAAGTGTTGCAGGTTGGGGGTTTACCATTTACCAAGGTAAATGCAGGAAATGGGCAGGAGTTCACAAATAATCTGCAAATATAACCTTAGTTACGCTAAAACTGCATCACTCCAGTTGTTTTAGGGAAATCACATAAGAAGTGAAGTGCAAAATTTTCTCAGCTTGATGGAACCTTATGAAGTGAACACAATCACAAGATTTGAACACTGTCACAAGACAGTGACCAAAAGCTCAGTGTAGCCAAAACCACGTGCAATTTGCATTTCATTATGGACTGCACATTTTAGGGTTTCTGCCCCAATTCTTGTTCCAGAGTGTAATTAGAGAAGTTGTGCTATGCCTCGGGGAATAATTCAAGGCTTGATACTGAAAGAAATACTTGTTCCCCCAGCAGAATAGGTCTAAGAGTAAAATAGCCTAATTACCAGCAGGGTTACCCAGACAGGTGGTAACGGCAGCTGCTCCGTATGCCATCGGATCCACCTATACAGCGGGGCACCTCCAGGTTCCTAGAGTTTAGAGCTTCTCACTGAACCCTCAGTGCTTGAAATCGGGTGCTTCTGATAAGCAGAGAGAGGGGCTCACTCGGGCTATGGCCATATTATCAAGTCATGCAGCGCAGGCAGCTGGTTCAGAGAACCTGACGATGGGCATCTCAGGAGGGATTATTTGGGAGCATCTCCATTCTGCTCCGCGGGACTGACCATCCATCAATCGTCAGCATGTTTGCTGGGATTCTGCAGCTCGCCTTCCACTTTAGTTTCATCTGAAAAGAATTCTGTTTACGTGCTCTGAGACCATGCTGTAGGGCAGACACAGCATGTTAAGCAGGGATGACCAAGAGATTTTATCTGAACTGTATAATCAGTGACTTTCTCAAGGCTCGTCTCAAATGTGTCCAGCATTGTGGGCAGAGCCATCTCACCCCCAGGTGAAGGCTTGGGTTTTGCCTGATGAGTGATTTCACTTTCTAGACATCCAGAAATTAATCTTACAGTTTGTACATTTTTCCAGTTTGGAAAATAATATTGCAAGGCTCAAGCTAGTTTAAGCTGTTGATAGTATGTGGTCTGTGATGTTCTCCAGAAAAAATAGAAACAGGTGATCTGGAGGGACAGAATGTCACCTGGCTATCTCAGAGGTGCCAGGTTGGTCACAGATTTAGGTATGGACAGTTAACATTGACTTCCAGACAGAGCCCGTGGGTGGCAGAAAGGTTCATCCTTGCCTGGGCGCTGGCGCAGGTGCTCCCCCCAGGCTGCGAACCCCATCCCAGCAACACGAAATGGCTTTCAGCAAAATCTGGATCAGCTGTACTGTAGGCCATGAACTCTTTGTCTCATTTTCACTTTGTAACAGGATTAAGACAGAGCAACAGAACAGTAGAAGAAAGCTGTCACTTCTCTTGCACACATGGTGTCTGCTTTTCAAGGATTTCTGCCCTCTGACTTTCCAGGGCACCTCCTTCATTAGCTCCAATTGAAGTCAAGGGTTTAATATTTATCTGTTCTTAAAGAGAAACTACTTGCTAGCTGACAGAGCCTAAAAGCAACAGCGATAAAGAACATCAGAAAAGTCAGTTTATTCACAGCAAACACTTTGCACTGCTGCTAACTGCCACAGTCTGAGCACAAACCGCAGTCTCCAAGCCCTGGGAAAGCTGCAGTGCAATCCACGTGAGGCTCTGCTCTGCCCTACGCTAGCGGTGAGCATTGAGAAGCTGCCCGGTTATCAGCAACAATGTTGTAGCTTCGTTTTCTGCTATATTTGTATGCTGAATATACTAGACAATAGGCTCTGGGTTTGCATTTCCTTTTAGTGCCGTGCAGCAGGACAGTAAATAATGGCATTTGTGGTCTAATCTGCGCTTTCATACATTTTCTTCACTTGCTTAATTGTATTAATGGAAAGAGGAGGATGATCGTGTGGCGAGGACAGAGTACTGGAAGTCAGGTGATCTGGGTTATATTCAGAGTTCTGCCACAGGCTTCCTGTGCCCTCTGCTGTAATCAGGTTTGCTAATACAGAAAACGGAGATAATGACATTTCCCCTCCTTGCCAGGGTGTTGTGACACTTAATTCATTAATGTTTGTAAAGTGCTTTGTGCTCCTTGCTTCTAAATGTGCTCCTTACTGTAATAATGTCTTACGGCTGGTATTAAATTTGACAATAATGTTACTTTAGTGCCTGTGCACTTCAGTTGGCTGAAGTGTAGTAAAGACCATTATTTTCATGTATTTTATGAGCTACTGGAATTTTTTAGATTACTTACTTGAAATTTAGCTAATATAGTTACAGTTATAAAATGTACTATGTCAGTGCTATGCCTGCTTCTTATTTTTTTCTGTCCTTTCACTATGATGAAATATTTAGCAACAAGCAAGACTGTCTCGTTCAGACTAAAAGGAGGAAGAAAGAGTTTGGCATGAATACTCCAGCTGCTTGACTTCCAGCTCTGCTACCGAGCCTGCTCTCTACCCTGGTAAATCACGGGGTAGAGCTCCGTGTCCCGGCGCCAAACACACAGAAAAATTGAGCAAGAAATTCAGTACAAAAATCTGTGGGTGTGAAAATGGGAAGGTATGAAAATGAGAAGTTTTGGTATTTAACTAAATTGTAGTGACACCACAGGACCAAGCAACTGTATAATTTATGTAGTACGGTTAAAAACAAAACAAAAAATAGTTAACTTCTAAAATCTGCGAAGGTTTGGCAATGAAACTCCCAATAAATTCACTTCAAATCCCACAGCTAAATTTCTATATTGCACAGGAAAATAACTCAGCTAAAACTCTCTGAACATGCATGACAGTATGTTTGTTAAAGCAAATGGAAGCTGTGCATAGCAGTGGAAGCAGAACAAACTGCTGAGTTTTTTAAAAACAAAAGCGAGAGTATTGCTAATATTCATTGTGCATATCTGGATTTTTCAGAATGTGGTAGCTCACCGAAATTTTGCTCCTACAGGAAATCAAACGCTTATCAGACAAGTGTACTACATACAGCTATCTGTTTGTAACAGCCATTGATAATTGTATCAGGTGAGGAAAGGAATGACAAACCCACCACAAATAGAAGCAATTCATTCAGGGCTGTGCAACGGTTGTCAGGCAGTACCCACGCTGCGGGTACAGCACAAGGAAAAGCACACACGTCCCCTCACAAGCACTGGCCAACATTACATTAGTAGGAAGAAGGGAAAGCAGCTGGCACTTACTATCAAGATAAAAGTTCCCAGGAATTCTGCGAGGGCTTCTTTAACCAGGCTGTTCTTCAAGGCAAATTTCTCCTTTAAGCTCCTTTTGCTTTTCCGGCTCATTTTGGCTTCCTCTGTTGCTCTGGTGCCCTAGTTACAAGTACACACAAAATTTGTTCTGTGCTCGTCCCCGCTTCAGCTGAACTTTGACACTTTTACTTATACATTGAAATATGAGATTTCATCTCGTACAGCCAGTGAAATCATCTGACTGCAGGCATTGACAGAACCAACCCAACGTGTCCTAACAATTCATCATGGGTTTTCCATCCTGCGCCTTCTCTGAGTACACTTCTATTTATACTGCTTAGATAATGCCAGCAAGTTCACAATCCGAACTCTTCTTTTTTCTTGCAGAATAGATTAATCATTACCTTTCCTGCTATGTTACTTTTTTTTTTTTTCTGGTAAAAATGAATAAAATGTTTTTCCTGTCACCCTGATCAAAAAGAAAGGCAAAAAGGGAAGATCATAAAGTAAGGAACCAAAATAAGGTTGAAAATTTCTTTCTGACCTAGATTGGGATTTAAACCGTGCTACCATTGGCTGTCCAAAAAACTTTTCAAGGGGAGGTTGTAAAGAGAGTGAATGCTTGTGACGAATGCTGTGCTCTATGCTGTAAACAGAATTTCCTGCCTTGTCACTTCTTGGGGATTGCAGTGGCTCATGAGGAGTCTTACCTTGGTGCAGGATGTTGAATTTGTATATTCACGCACAATACTCCTTTTGGGCTAAATGCCCTGCTCTCTAGTGACCCACCCTGTTTCCAAAAGAGAAATGAGGCAGAATAAATTAGGAACATTTCATGAAATCTGCTTCAGTTCAGTGACTCCCTACGACGCAGTAAAGGCAAGTGAGGCACTGGGTGACTCTATGTCCCCAGTATGTTGAAGTGCACAGGTGCCACAACAGGAAGCATTATAACATTGATTTCCATGGTCTTAAGACATGAAGTGGCTGAATATCTCAAAGCATTTGGCCTCCTAGAGAAAAATATTACACTCTTTAATATCTTAGGTGTCTCGAATGTTTTTCTCAGATGTGATACTGACTTGAACAACACACTGCCTGGTTCATTACACTATTTTCTGTCGTTTCACTTGACGCCAGAGCCTTAGCCCCATTCTGGTAGGTTATTTTGGCCTGTGTTGTAGAAGCTCGGTGCCTTGGTTTGTAGCTGTCCTAAACCTTTTTCATCTTGGTAAATATGTTCAGGTCTGCCAGCAATGTTGTTGGGAATAAGACAGACCTTTCCAGGCCACTTCGTTATCCCATCAGTGCTCTTCCTCACCTCAAGCTAGGACCTGGTGCTGTAGCCACAGCCACCTTACAACCACCAGTTTCACCCCTTCACCACCCAGTTCACCCCCACAACACCATTTTAATCCTTACCCGCCTTCCCATGTCCCTTTACTCATCTTTATCTACCTCTGCGTTCCATCACCAGGCTGCAGTTAGCTGATTTAGAAAATGTTGGCCCGTGGAAAGCCAAGGGCTGATGAATTATGAGATGGCTGCATCTGTCCTGGTCCCGCACGAGCCGGGCGAGCTCCTGTGCGGCAGCAGCACGCTCCGTTGGAGGGGGTACGGGACCCACCTGTCGGGCAGGTCCGAACTCACACCGACAGCAGGGAGCTGCCCCTGCAAAGCCCCTGGGAGCAGGGGCCTGTGTACAGCAGTTGGGAAACCTTTACCCTACACCACTGCCAAACTTTAATTATCACGGCACGCTGAAGTGCATGTTTATTATGTCTGTGAGAGAAGTCTTTCCGAATGACGGATACAGTAGAACGGAGGGAGGATGCTAGGGCGGCCATTCATTACAGCAGGAATGAGATAAACCACTTCCTCTCTTCCAGGAAAATGAGAAATAAATAATTACATTTCTGAAAGCAATTTTTAGTTGTTCGTCCGTAGCAGTTCTTTCCCTTGAGCAGACGCAGGTCTCCCTCACAAAGCAGCATGCAGATACCTCTCAGTTCAGTCTCCTAACAGGCGCAAAGGCATTAACACTATTTGTGAGCTGACAATAGGGCAGCAACGCGCCAGAGACAGAAACCTCCCTCCTCATTTGCCCAGGTCATGTTGCCTTCCTTATAACAGTTTTCTGCCTTTACAGGCTGGAGAACTGATACAAATATGTATATTTTACATTTTCTTTCTTCAGAATTTCTTCAATACGTTATAGAAATCATATGATTTAACTCCATTAATAAGAACTGTGATGCTAAGCAAGACCAAAGATCCTCCTCAGCTCCATAACCAGATTCTAGCAGATGCTCTAAGAAAGTATAGAAGAACAGAGCACACAGGGGATGACTGCTCCCTTGGTAAATCCTCCCAGCTTTTAACTATTGGCAATTTAAAGTCAGTGCTACGCTTTGGAATCATTTTCAAATAGAAAAAGGGGCAGCACAGAAAATTAGATTTAAGTTTCTTATTTTATTGTATTCAGAAAGATATTGTAAAGGCATTTCCCAAGTCTAACAAATATGTACATAGCATTACGAGAAAGACAAATAAAATGTAAATAGCGTTAAATCTTTAATTACTGACCTATGTTATCCGTGCTCCATGTTACTGCCTTTTAGTCACATGCAATGGACCACTCGGCTGAAAAACTGAAAGAAAATACACTGTGATTACTGCTTTCTATTGATCTTCCCCACCAGGGCCCTGCTCCCGGAGTCATAAGGGTAAGGACACTGGGATACTGGCAGTGCCACCCGTAAATATCAACAGCTGTGCCATCTAAGGGAAGAAAGTGCAGACATCCTTCAAAAACACAGGTTGGATATAAGCAAGGAGCATAGAAAGAGCACAAACTGTGTCCTATTAAATGTAGAACCACAACAGAGCTGACCAAAAAGATTTTAAGATTTTGCCAAGAATGTGGAAGTAATAATATAAACTTTTTCAAATCCCGTCACCAAAGGAGTCCTGCAAGAGAGTAAGTAAAGCTACAGAGGATGAAAGTGTAGAAGGGGGCTAACTCCGCGGATAAAGCTTGCAACAGTGGGGCATCACTCTAGTGTTGATAAGGACCGGGAGTCCTCCCACCATCCTAGGATGAAACCGGCGCGCTCAGCTCGCTCCCTGAAATGCCTGTACACAAATGCGTGCAGCATGGGGAATAAGCAAGAGGAGTTAGAAATCCGTGTTCGGTCAGGAGATGATGACCTGGTGGCAATTACAGAGACATGGTGGGACAGCTCACATG
>WKFP01014016.1:497589-558366 GCA_011057875.1 Pterocles orientalis
GGAACAGGCTGCCCAGAGAGGTTGTGGAGTCTCCTTCTCTGGAGACATTCAAAGCCCGCCTGGATGCGTTCCTGTGCGATCTGATCTAGGTGTTCCTGCTCCGGCAGGGGGATTGGACTAGATGATCTTTCGAGGTCCCTTCCAATCCCTAACATTCTGTGATTCTGTGATTCTGTGAAAGGCTAAAATAATGATTTGCCTTGATAAGGAACCAAACGTTAGGTGGGTTGAGCATGAGGACCTGACCTAAAATGAATTGTCAGTACAAAAGACTTCAAGAGAATTTGATAAGTTAAACAGTAACCAACTGCTGGAGCTGCGCAATGTTTCTGCCAAGGGATTCAAAAGTTCGGCTGCTGAAGTGCCAGTGGGTTGGTTTTCGCTGAACCCAATCCTAATGCCAGCAAAATAAAACATAGGAAACATACCACGGATCATGGGTCTTTCGAAAGAGTCCTCCAAGGGAACTACAAAACTGTCACTGTGACTTCTGTGCCAGAAAAATTAGATGAGAATAAAATCAATAGACACACAGGTAATGCTGATACTCTGTAGAAGCATCAAATGAATTCTGTTAAGGGAGGTTATGCCTCACAAATCTATCGGCATTCTTTAAAGACATCAGAAGCACATTGATATTATTGTTCATGCTTGAACACGTGATCGGTGTAACCTTAGATTGCAAGAGTAAGACCCTTGGGACCCCTACCCCAGGGCAGTCTGGACTGAACTATTCCTTCTCTTCACCTGGACCCCAGCAGAGCAGGAATTCACACAGGGTATATAACCTCACCATTTTATAGTCATCTTCACTCCTGCAGAAATAACAAAGTAGAGAATAATACGCATAGCTCCCACAGTTTAAATCCCATGGGTAGCCGTATGTACTGTACTAAATTTTTAATAGCACGTTATTCAGAGTATCACATAAATTGTCATTACTGATGTAATCAAGCCTAAACCAACACAGCTGGAGAGACCAAGGCTATAAATACACCATAGATTTTTTGTATTGTAATAATATGGGCCAAAATATTTTTAAGTCTAAATCTGCTGATTTTAGTTGAATTAGACAAAGCCTGAATGTGTACATCTACTATAATTCGTGTCCCTGGTCAAATGCCTTTGCCCAGTTTATGTTTTCCTACAGAAACTGCCGCGTGGTCCTTAACAGACATTCTCTGTTTCGTGGGCTGATCCTGCTGCTGGGGAACCTGAAGAAAACATTCAGGTGAGGAAGATCGGAACATACTGTAATTCAGCATTCTAAGCTTTCTGAGTACAAAAAAAACTCCTATTTCTTTAGTTCTTGTGTTTTCTGATCATCCCTCTGTCTCTGCTGTGGTCCCTGGTGGAAGAGTGCTCCCGGGGGCACGCCTGCAACACGCAGCTGGGGTCCAGCGGAGCCCACCCCGGCGGAGGGGCAGGGCACGCGGGGCAACCCCTCGAGAATTCCTTTCTTCTTTCTTCTCTGTTCCTGTGATCTCAGCGTCCAGATAAAACATTTCAGTCCAGATCACGAATACAAGATCAAAACCACACCACATGTGCATGTTTCAAGATTTTTGCCAGTAACCTCTAGGGCCCAGTTCAGCCCCTGTTGAAGTCCACTGCTGCTGACACTGGTTACAGGGAGAATTAAATTACACTTGCTCTAAAGCAGGACCCAAAACTTTTTTTTTTTTCTTGATTGGCTGGGCACACCATTAGGGCCTCAGTGCATAACAGATGATACTCTGCATATATATGTAATTGATGACAGTAAATGTTAAAATCTGTTGTACAGACACATCTGTGTACAACACAGGTCCTGGGAGCTTCCAAGCCCGTTTAATCTCCGTGATAACCGCGCTGGCATAGGGGGGCACAGATAACATTCCACACCAAAGGGCTCTGTGACAGGACTGTCAGCGCTGGCAAAACGTGGAAGTGTTAGGGAAACGCTGTACAGACGGTTACGTGCACCGGCGTTATCGGCGGCGCTAGGCTGTGCTTCCTTCTGAAGGGGCTGGGTACCGCTCCAGGGTGAGCTTATCTGCTAGGTTACAGCATGGGCCGGGCTGACGTTCTGAATGCATCTGAAAAAAGACTGTTTCAGTACAAGAGGAATTTTGCTCTTAAGGAATAGATTGATTAGTATAGACAAATGCTTTGTTGCAGCCAATTCCCTGCTCTTTTTTTTCCTGCATGTTCCCTTTTCTGAACGGTTAATGTACACAAGAAGTAAATATAAGGGAAAATTATTGACAGAATGTTCTTTTTAAAATAACTCTTTCCTTTTCTGAATTATTTATTAAAAGCCCTCAAAATGGAGATGAAAATTTTAAATTCAGTTTTGGTATTAAAACCAAAAGGCATGTTGGTAAACACATCTATGCAGCGTGAAGAAAACCCTAAAGTATCCCCAGTGGGCTTTGCAGTGATCCTTTGTTTTCTTAATGTGAATAGGATTCATTGTCAAAAACCTTTCATCTTCCTCCAGGGCACAGGTTCCCTACAGATGCTCTGAGACTCACCACGGCTGCCTGCAGGGCTGTGCAGAGCAGGAGATCCGAGCCTGCCCAAGTGATACAGGAGATTTAATGCGAAAGCCAAAGGTAACGACAGAACTGACTCCACTGGCACACAAGGGCCAAGTAGTGTGTTTGGCAACCAACTAGACGTAGCTACATCCCACAGCCAGTTCGTGGCTCTCAAACCTCATCACCACCAGAAAGTGACGGCGTTTACTGCACCCGACCCACCATCCCACCCACCTCCCTTCAGCTATCTCCCACTCGAGGGGGCCCCTGGGATGCCATCCAGCCATGTTTTGACTTTCTGTTGGAGATGTATTTCCGTAAGAGCTGCTGTTCCTGATGCTTTGTCTCCTCTCTCCGGCAACAGGAGCATTTGTTTGTTTTGCCTCCATGCTCCAAACGCTCATCCCTTGTCCTTTAGTAGGTGAGGTGCCAGTCTGCCCGGTTTTTGTTCTTTTCGTTCCCTTTCACTCAGAATGATTCACATTTGAATGTTAAAATCCTCCATCTTTCTAGAAACATAAGCTTTGCTTCTGGGATTCCTTTTTCATATTAACTATTACCAATATAGATGATAAATTTATCTCAGGTTCCTGTGTAAGAATGTTGGATTGCCTGGCCAAGTTCCTCTGAAACTCCCCAGTCAAGAATTTTTAATTGAAAAAAATTGTTCTGAAGTTCATAGCAGCCCCCTGATAGGGTGTACTTAGGAGCAGACCCAGGCAGCGATCTTCTGTTACTTCTGTGCAGTATCTATAGTCATTAAGGTAATGAAGCTATTAATTGAATATGTAAGTTCAGGTAATTAAATATAAGACATTTCTTTAGTTTAAAGGGTAATAATAAAAAATTTAAACTTGCAAACTAGATCACACATTTAGCGGTGATAAATGTGATCTGGAAAGTGCAATATTCCAATATGAATTAGTTAATTGCATCCATTCATTAGGTGATATACATTAGCAGAAGGTCAATCCATTTGAGGCTTGATGTGATGTGTTTTACAAATAATAAATTCAAACAGGTAAATTGAAGAGAAATTCAATATAGAAAGTTTTAAAATATATTTTAATTCAAAATAGAATCCCTATAACCGAAACCACCGTGCCTATAACTTCACAGTGGAGGGCACCCGCTCTTCCCAGACCCTCCCGAGGCACTGCCACCCGCTGTCCATGCTGCAAGAGAGGACGGGTGCTGTTTTGGAGCGGGTTAAACCAGCCCGTGGCTGTGCGTTGCTGAGCATCACCGCGCGCAGGGTGGTGAGCAGCCAAGGAGCGGCGGTGGCTGGGTGGCCTCAGGAAGGCACCCCAGGCTCACGGTGGGACTGGCAGAGCCAGCCTTCTGCTGGGCATTTCCACTGGTGACTTAAACCCTGATATTAACTATTGAAACTGACCCACTTATGAGGTGAGTCAAACATTGACAGGCTTTCTGAGCATATTCTGCTTCATCACTATCACTGAATTATTTGTGGCTTGCTTAAATCCTTAAATTTGAGTTTCAGTTTAGGACTGAATTTACCATAGCAGCAATTAACGGTTCTACTGGGTATAAAATGGCCAATATCATAGATAA
Source organism: Pterocles orientalis (assembly GCA_011057875.1). Classification (NCBI taxonomy): domain Eukaryota; kingdom Metazoa; phylum Chordata; class Aves; order Pterocliformes; family Pteroclidae; genus Pterocles; species Pterocles orientalis. The sequence goes on from WKFP01014016.1 coordinate 501,687, forward strand.
GAATTGACTAATTTTTAGTAAAAATTACATTAAATCGAGTTTTCTTCATTAGCCATTTCTGGATTTTCAGTAATAAAAATGTTTGTTCTTGAGATCAGCATTTATTTTATTTTTAACGTTAAGGGTAATGTAGAGATAAGGAAAACAAAAGTCGATTTTCTTCTGTTTCTTTAGAACTTAAAATATATCCAGGTTCACCCTTAAACAATTATTAATAAGATTTATAATATTAAGACAATTCACTGGGATATTTGGAAAAAATCTGAAATAATATTTGGTAGGATCATCACAGTATTATGGATGTTGCTTTACAGGCAATATTGCTTATGTGTATAACAATATTCTTACCTTATATGTATAAAATACCTTTGTCTGGAGCAAGGACTGCTACCATCCTGCATATAATTCACGGGCCATAATTCTTAAGAGATTTCAAACAGTGAGCCTCTTTAAAATGATCAGGCCGAGACATTTAGAGAATTGATTCAATTAACCTGGAGGAAAAAAGTGCTATAATGTGTGATTTATGTTTGCAGATAAATTAAAATACAAGTATCTCCTGAAGAGCATTTGCTGCCATCATGGTCAGTAATGAAAATAGCAGGCAATTAAAACAGGACACCTGAGGCTGGCGCTTTTACTGTATCAGAAAATGAAGTTCAGATTTCTTAAGTGGAAATCTGAGTTGAAAAAAAAAAAAACAACTTAGTGGAAGTTTCTTTTTGGTCCCTATTTTTCTTCCAAAACTGATTTCTAGAGCATGTAAGAAATAGGAAGAGACATTTACTGAGACAAGAGGCAAAGGGTACAGAGGAGAAGGCACTCTCAGCCGACACCGAGTTTGTACGAGGAGCCGGGGATATCCTGGCTAAGCGGTAGAGGGACAGCTGAGAGCATCAGAGTGACACCAGCTTAGGTCAGGCTTTGAAGCTAGTCTTGAAATGAATCGCTGGATGTGTCTGGCAGAACGACGTGGTTCAGCTCCTTCGTGTGTGTGACGAAGTGCTCAGAGGCTGGAGCGCAGGGAATACCCACGAATGGGCAGCCGTAAGGCCGGAGAGCTCCGTGTTGTGGGAGCTGCTGTAGCCACTGCCCATGCCCGCGGGGTATCCGGACATGCACGGCTGCTCTGCCCACAAGAGGTAGTTGAAGTACAAACATTTTCACCCTCTCCTCTAGTTTCAGGACTTCCTTTAGGCAATGGGGACACAGCAGTATGGAGCAGAAAAATGCTGAGCAACCCAGGGTGCCTTAATTCCATCTGTATTGTCTTCAACATCCCGGCTCTGCCTTCTGCACCCTCTCCAGCCACCAGGACTCCTGTTTCCAGCAGAGAGCATTGGCACAAGCAATGTCTCTGTCCTGGTCTGTAAATAATACGAGGTGCTGGGGGTGGGTGGAGAAACTGAGACTTGTAAGTGAAGCAAAGGTGTTTCTTCAACTTATACGTTCAGATCAATCTGTGTATAAAAATAAAACTCTTCAGGAATGATTGTGATCTTGGCTATATACTAGCCTGAATCCTAACGCTGAAGTAAGGAAACAGTCCCTTGGTGGTTGTTCATGTTTTTGACAGCCCTGTCTTCACAAAGGTTGGAGACTCCAGTATTTTTGTCATTACAGCCTGAAATGGGACTTGTTTGTTTCCTGATCTGCTGTCTGAGTTTAATTAAAACCCGTTCATGTGAGAGAAAATAAGACAGTCTGACTTAATTGCCAGTTGATTTAGTATTGCCAGTTCACAACAAAGAACCCAGAAACTACAGGACTTCAATAAGAATAGGTTTCTCTGCTGTACGCAGGTGTTTAGGGACCACAGAAGCCGCGCTGACCCTGGGGTATGGTTTCTGTTCTTTCTCTTCTTGGCAATTGCTGGAATCACTTTTTTCCTTTCGCAAATTAATTAGTTTACGTCTGTATTTGTTGTTAAAACTGAATTATAGTCCTAATGTCCAAGGCAATAAGGGTAGTAATTAATCCCTTCCACAAAGAAATGACATTAATTATTAAATATTCACTCATGATTTGAAGCCACGACTCTGGTATCACCAGGCTCACCGGGCTGGATTCCTCAGCGCGTTCAGCACCTCGTTCTGTTCAGAGAGCTACTGTTGGACGTGATGAGAACCCCCTCGTGGGCTTGGCGCTAAGGCTTACCTCTTGTCTTCCCACGTGGCGGAAGAGGAGCTGCGGTCGGTCCCTTGCTGTGGGGAAGAGCGGCAGCACCACCCGTCCCCGCGTGGTTCTGGGGAGCCCGCTGGGGCGGGCTGTGGAGCAGGGCCTGCAGCCTGGTGAGGACGGTGACATTCTCACTGGGGGAACGGCAGCCAGGCGTGGGGAGCGGTTGGTGGCGAGGCGGTCGGCTCCAAGTGCTTTTGCAAACTGAATTGCTTTAAGATGTAAGGGAAACGTGGTCTGTACAGCAGACAGCTGGCAGAGGTTGTTGAAGCAGCTCCCGAGTATGTGGATTTGAACTGTACCTCCGCACGCACTGGAATCCCTTCTCACCAAAACCTCTGAACTTTATCGGCTTGATGTAATCATGAGACTGTTACGCAGTTTCCTTGTTCCTGAAAATTGTTTAAATGCAGCCCGTTTTTAAAGGAGCACATCCCCACTCTGATTTATTTTAAAACTGCTTTTAGAAGGTGTCATCCTTGTGATGAAGTGTTAGGTCTGTGTTGCCAGTGTGCCATTAAAAATTGGATTTCTGATGTTTAAAAGTCTCACTCATCCCAAGTGTCACAGTTTGACAGCTCTGCATGGCACATTACAGCTCAGCATTATGAATCCATTTTCTCTGTCAGGGGGAAAAAAAAAAAAGATGAAAATGAGAGACAGCAAAATCTCCTTCTTCATTATTGAGCTGGAAATTTACAGAAATATGCACGTTAACCCTGAAATGACTTCAATGGCATAATGTATCTTGTGTCGCCTGTCTGTGCAGAAGCAACCATTGTCCCGTGCTCCTGCACAACACTAGGAGAACGCTGGGACACACTTTCAGTTGTCTGCGAGCTTGCAAAACATGGAGCAAGGAATATCCACGGAATCAACAAATGGATGTTGTAACAAAATCAAGACATGGCCAGATCCCGTTGTTTATTCTTGACTAGGTCAATAAAAAGGTCACAGGGAATATTTCTTGCTGCTTTGTTTTGCCAGCTTCAGACAGCTGTAGCTTTGGTGTCCTTTCTCTGTTTATCCGTCTGCAAGGTGGTAACTGCAGAACATGACATCTGATGGGTGTCAAAGCGTTGGGAGTGTTTGCAGCGGTAAGCAGAGCTCTATTGATTTTGCCTAAAGTAAAAAACAAATGGTCTGGGCTTCATACGTTTTCTGCCTAGAGAGAGCGTAGGCCTTTGACCATAAATTTCTGACATCCACCAGCCCAGCCAGGGCGCAAGCTCCAGCCACCTGCGGTTTCACCCAGCCCGGCAGGACTGACGCCCGCTGCACGCGTGATGGGTTTGACAGGGAGCTGCTTGGGTGCTGGCTCCCCGGTAACCCACCGTGGCGTGCCCAGCCTCCCACCGGGAGCACCCTTCCAAAAACAATAGCTGGGAACAGGCGCCCGCTCCTCGAACAAATTATCCTGCCCTTTCGCTTGGCAAAGAACTTTCCAGAAAAGAGAAGGCCACAGCTGGGCTGCAGGACCTGCCCTGTCTGCGAGCACCTGCTCCTCCTGATTGCTGGCTTTCCCCTGAGAAATCTGGAAACCGAGCTGCGCCTGTGTGCCTCCAGCCCACGCCTCTGGGCTGCCGTCCGCAGCGGCTGCAGCGCCCGTGGCCACGCAGGGCCGCGGCTCGGGACCTGGCCAGGGGAGCCAGGAGGGGCGAGCGGCCCTTCCCGTGAGGGGAGCGGAGAAACCCTCGGTGCCGGGCGGGGACCGAGCTCGGGAAGGCGGCGGCGGGAGGCGGGAGCGGCGCTGCCCCCCCGAGCCCCGCGCGGGAACGTGAGGGGAGCGGCGCGCGGCACCCGCTCGCGGGGCGGGGGCGCGGGGGTCCCCTGCCCTAGCGGCGGCGCGCGGCCGGCAGGGGGCAGCAGGCGGACGGGGATGGCGCCGCCGGCGCGGCAGGTGGGGTCGGCGCGGGGGCGCTTCCCGCGCGGCCGCTGTGCCGCCCGCGGGCGCAGAACTGCGAGCGAGGCGGTGCGGGGGCAGCGGGGACGGGGCCGCGGGGGAGCGCCAGGTGCCGCCCGGAGCCCCCGGCCGGAGAGCGGCGGCTGGTGGCCGAGGAGCGGGGGCGGACTGGCTGCCCCGGAGACGGCGGCTTCGCCCGGCCGGCACGACGGCAGTGCTGGGGGGCGGCCCCGTGCCTTCGCCGCGCCTCGGCCTGGGAGCCGTGAGGCGCCGCCCGGCCCTGCCCCGCCCGGCCGCGCCCGCCCCGCCCGCTGCGCAGCGCCTCCGCGCCCGAGGGGGCCGCCCGCGGCCGCGCTGCGGGGCGATGCCGGTGGCCGGTCGCCGTCCCCGGTCCCCCGCCCCGGCCCAGCCTCCCCCGGTGCTGCCCCCGCCGCGGCCGGGGCTGCCCGGGCTCCCCACGGGATGTCCCGGGCGGGCCGGGGGCGGGGGAAGGCCGCGGTGCCAGCCCCCCCGCTCCCCCGCAGCGCTGAGCGGGTTCCCCGGCCCCGCTCGTCGGGCGGGAGCCGCGTCCTGCCGCGGGGGAATCCCCGGCGCCGGGGGAGGGGGCGCGGCGCGGGGGCGCGGGGCTGTGCCGGTATCGCTGTAGGTAGGACGGCCCGGCCCCCCTGCTCTGCCCCATGTCCAATGAGAAGAGACCCGGCGTGACACCTGCCTATATACAGGGGACGAGAGCAGCATCCTCAGCGCGGGGCTTTGGAGGGGGGGGACAACCCAAAACGCAACACGACACCAGGTCAGAGCGGGGTCTCGGTGGCACTATAAACTCCCTCCCCCCCCTCCCCGAGACTATGACTTCCAGTAAAATTGAGATGCCAGGGGAGGTGAAGGCAGATCCTGCAGCTCTGATGGCATCTCTGCATCTGCTGCCTTCTCCCACTCTCAACCTTGAAATCAAATACACCAAGGTAAGTTGTGTTCGTTCGTTCCGGCAGGGAAACTCATGGCTCTCCCTCCAAAGGAGGGATTTTGCTTAAAATCCGTTTCATTCTGCCCTACTCGAGTGTAGAGATGAAAAACTACTAAAGATGCCTTGAATATGTCATAAAGGAAACAGATCTTTAGTCCTGTAATCATCTGGAACACCACAGGGTAATAGAGAAGCAGATGAGATCTGCTGAGACTGGCTTTGCCGCTTCTCTTTAAACGTAGTATTTTCTACAGAGCTGATGGAGTTGATTTTCAGTGCAAAATCAGTAGTTCTGGAAAACATTTCAGTTGCTTTGGATGTACTTCAGAGGAAGTTACTGTACATACCTGTATCTCTCTATCAGAAAACAAAAATGTTTTCTTTCTTGAATTACCCTGTGTGCCAAAGGGACTCTTACAATTCCTGGAGGACTCCTAATATCACCAGGTTGTTACAGCACTGGAACAGGTCTCTCTACTAACTTCCGTGGTACATCCTTGAACAATATTGCAAGAGGGCATATTTTTTCCTACTAACCTTTAGGACTGATTTTCATAAAGAGAGGGTTAAGAACAAACCCACTGAGTCAACGTAGAAAAATCTGCAGTTTTCTGTTGTGTATTATGGGACTAAACTGTTTGCGCCTATTAAAAGAAGTTTAAAGAACAGTCAGTAGTTTGTAAATGCATTTTGAATTTTTCAATTTGTTTTAAATATATTTTGAATCTTTGCATCTTTAGTATCTTTAGCTCAAGAGTGTTTTCATTCCTGCTGGAGAAGTTTCAAATGTATTGTATAAACAGATTACAATGTGTCAGACTTTGTTTCTAATTACTGAGTGACTTAGTAGGAAAATAAGCACATCAGCCCTGGAAAAAGGTGATAACATTTTTATCTACTGGAAATACAACTTCAGGAGCCTTAAAGCTGATAGGAAACTCATTTTGGCTGATGCAGTATAATTTTTTCCTCCATATCATCACTTCAAACGCTTTTCATCTTTTCTCTTTTTTTTAAGCGGATGCCAAAACTAATTTGTCCTCTAATTTGTTACAGCAATTCCATGTTCTAGAAGAATGTTTCAGAGGAAAGGAAACTATTTTAGATTTCATTACATTTTAATGCAAAATGCAAATTAAAAGATGTATATGGCTTCTTGCATATATTTTATTTGAAATAGTTTACATTAAAAAGGAATGTAGTTATTTGATGTGTGGTGTTACACTTTGGGAGCAATCATACTGTGCATGTAGTATTTGGCATGAATTTTGTTTATTGCTGGTTTCAGTGTGCTGCACTTCAGTGTTGGGTGGATAATGCTTGAGAGGAGTATCACAGGCAGTTTGCATAAGTGCACTCGCGTTTCTCTGTTCTGCAACTAGAGAAGTGGTTCTAAAAATCTGAAAATTGTATCTTGTCTGTGAGAACATAAGCTGGATAGTAATCTTTAATAATTCAGAATACATAGTGCCATCATCTCAGAAATATGTAAGATGTTACACATTTTATACTAATGGAACAAGTAAAAGAAAGTTATTCTATTTCAACATTAAGCCAAAACCAACAGCAACATGTTTCCTCTAAGCTTGGTTTTGAGATATCAGGTAACTCCTGGTTGCTTTTGAGAGAAATTTGGTTTAGGACAGGTATTAAATATTTCACTTGGCATATCCTCTGTCTCTGTTTTTCTGTCTGTCTCTCTCTTCCCTCCCTTTTCTCTTTCTCTGCAGGAAATACAAGTGATTTATAGATAATTAGAGTCTTCAGCTCGGAGTCTTGTCTTGGGCAGCACTTTTATCCGGGATCCACTTTCCCACCTATTACAAAGAAAAACAATCAAAACTGAAATAATGGATTGTAACTTGATTCTTTCTTTTGGGGGAGTGGTCACTTCATGTCTTAAATGACAAACAACTTCCATAAACAATAAATAACGTTAAACTAAAGCACTTTGGCAAAAAAACCCACAACAACCCCAAACCTTGTAAAATCAGACATCTGTAAGCATTCCTAGCAGCCTCTCTCCTGCTTGTTAGCTGAGAATTTTAAATACACAACCAGGACACAGAATTCTTGAACTCTATTACAGCTGTCTCTGAATATAAAATCTTAACCATTTGGGAGTTAATTCTTTATGAAAAAGAGAGGTGCCTGTGAACATTTAAACCAAGTGAAGTAATTTAAAAATATGTTTTCCCAATTAAATTCCATTTCTGGAATCCTGCATTGGGAAATAGAAACGGTTTTGTTAGGATAGAGCATGTTAAAATTCCAGGAATCCCTTAATGAGATTTGTTAAAGATTTGTAATATGTACTAGAAAAAAAGTACATTTATTATTCATTCTCTTTAAAACACTACATTATCCTTGGAATTACTACAAAAGCTCCTTCCAAGAACATAGATAACAAAAATCCTATCCAGGCAGTTTCCATGTATCCTATTATTTACTAGAACTATTGAAACTTGTGAACTATTCCTCTGGTAGGTTTACCGAAGTGAGCAGAAAACTGTGTGTTAAGTCCTTCCAATCTGTACAGCTGGTGTAGCACACACAAGGAATGTAGTGTTTCATTGGCTGGAAAAGAAATTATTTAGTGATGAAAATGACATGATGTTTTTGTGTACGATGTGCAGCAGGATCTATTGTAACCTGAATATTGGGAGTCAGCATATGTGTCTTTAAAAAAACAGCCATTAGATATCTTTTTCCCAGCTTTTTCATCCCTTGGCATGGTCTCTGTGAAAAATAAAGTTTGAGATGTGTGTAATAAGAATTGGTGAACGAGCCATGAAGATGAGTGTCCAAGCCCACGGGGTTAAGATTTTCTGTGTGGCTGGCAAGTGCTAAAGCTGATACATGCAAGATTCTCTGTCTTTCCATTGTGGTGACTCTCTAATTCTCTGCTTCTTAACATGAACATGTGGGGAGGGATTGCATCTGCAGAACAGGGGTCTTCCAGTATTGCACAGAATGAGGCTCCTCTGCAGCCCCGCGGCACAGCCGAGCCCTTCTCGGACTTGCCAGGAGCGTGTTGCTAGTGCTGTGCTCTGTGAGTAAGGGAGCATGAAGGTAGGAAGGGGACCCAGCCCTTCCCTTGGCAACAAGTCATACTTCTGCCAATGTCAACGTTATGCCAGAAACTGTCCCAGAACAGGCTGCTCCAGACCTATCAGGTGTAGCATGACATCCAGTAAGGACACATTATTAGCAGGTTTTGTACAGGAAGCACACCCCTGGGTTGATGGCTCTGAGAATCTGAGAGCTTCTGAGGGTGATCGGAGGGTTCTCAGCTTAGTATTGTATTGCCGCCTCCCCTTTTCATGCTCTTACGAAACTCCATTCTCCCTCCTGAGGCTTGCCGGTCTCCCTGGTATCTGATAGCAGATGTGGGAATCAGCCCTTTGCGGCGTTCTCCTCCTGCTGTCCCTGTTTGAGGGGCTAAAGGTGTTTCTGCAGGATGTGGCTATCCTTCCTTTGTCATGGTATAACCAAATCTGCTTTACAGGGTGTTTCCGTGGTGGTCACGTTGACTTTAAAAGGTTGGTATAAAGGGAGGACCCTAGCATTCTGTCCTGTCCTCGCTTTGTCATTACATCGTGTAACTAAGCGAACGAATGTTCTTTGCAGTTTGCATCACGTTGGGGACACTAACCCAGCTGGATGTTTTCAGTTTTGTCTCTTGCTTGCTAACTGATTTAAGTCCAAGAAAGAGCTGAAGAGCTTTAGCCTAAGGAAAAGTTGAAGAACGGTGGTTTTGAGAGACTTTTATAAAGCGCTGCTCTAAAGGGCTGAAGTGACAGCGCTGTGGCAGTGAAGAGGCCCAGAGACGTTTCTGCAGTCATAGTCTGTGAATTGGCTGGCAACCACATCTTTCTGCCCTGTGGAAAAGGGTTTGGTGACTCTGCTCTTGCACCATAGGCCAACATCAGGCCAGTCTCTAAACGCGGCCAGGTGAACTACCCAGCCCTGCAAGAGAAAACTGTCTACAGCCATTTGTATGAAGTGGAGGCAAACTGTTTCTGGACAGACAAGAACTAACAAACACATTTCAAATTCTCATAGGATAAGCGTTTGGGTTTGAACTGTTTTGTTACTTAGTTTCTGTGTTTTCATTCCTATTGTGCTTTCTTGGCATTGCCCCGAAATGAATGCTGCAGGACAGTATTATACATTATTTTCACCAAAATTTCCAGCGTGTGTTTTCTAGGTAAAATTCTAGACTGACATTAAGATAGGAGGCGTGAAATCTATTTTATTTACAATAATGTACAGAATCTTTGTCAGATTTTGAACTGAAGATAAGCTTTGGCAAAACTAGAGTAAGTGATGAATACATGCTATTTCCCACCTGTCTTTCCCTGCATGACCTCCCTACTTTAATGCCTTTTAAAATCAGATTCAGTGACTGACACTTGGAGAAATCAGCTAGCCTCGTGGGTCAGCTCAGTGAGCACTGGCCAGTTACAAAAGATGTGGCACAGACAATGAAGAGATGTTTGCATGAAGAGTAGACAAATAGAACAGCTTTTCACCTTTGTGGAGCCCTTCAGCATCTGATGCTGACACTAGATATATCCCTCTGTATCATCATATATGAAGTTTTAGGGTATATACTGATTTACTCTTGTTTAAATCTTCAGTTTGAATTCTCTTCTAGTGTGTTCATCCTTTGTGGTTAGTAATACAACCCACCAACACATATAGCAAATGCAAACTCTTTATGCACTTTTTTCCAACTTAGAGCCTGAATATAGTATTCTTTCTTTCCTCCCAAACCTTTAAGGTCTTCTGCACAAACCAAATTGTGGGACCAAGAAACAATGGTAGACTCGAGCATATCCAGCCCCCTGCCTTTGCTTACTCCAGTCCAGCTGCTAGAGCCGTGTTAATGTGGGAGCATTAAGAATACAGAACCTACCAGGCTGAAAGTGGCAGCAGTTAGGTAACTACTGCAGGTAACGACGGTATTCCTGAGAAGGTAACTATTGTAGCAGTGACCTATTACTGTGCTGAATTTTTAAGGAAAGACCAAAACCAGAAGGTCAGCAGTAACCAGAGCACTTGTCCGAGCTGAAGAGCTGCCAAATTCATACCCCTGCTCTGACGCAAACAGAGACCTGAATATGCATCCCTGCTTTCTGATGGTGGATAGGTCCCAATTTCGGATGCTATCCATCTTTGGCTATCCTTGGAAAGAGTCTCACATTCTCTCCCGTTGGATAATTCACTTCTAAGTATTTATGATGCCTAAGAGATATCAACTTGATAGCACACTGGGCAGGACACTCACGGAGGAGGAGCAGGATTCAGGTCTTTGCTCCAAGAATACTCATGATGTCAGAGAGAGCAAGGGTTTGATCCAAGATCTGTGGCTGTCTGGGCATTGACCCTAACTATTGGACTATTGAGTTGGGATAATGTGTCTTGAACACACACTTTCATTCCAAAAAAAACCCCACCTCTTCAATTCTCCATTCCATTCTGTCCTTCTGAAACCATTCCCACAGAAGTTCACCAATCCATAGGAAATTTCTGTCTTGATGTATCTGCATTTTCTGATTAAAAAATCCCAACAGCCTAAAAATTCTTGATGATCTCTGTGCAGCCTGTCCACCTCCACTGTATCCTTTTGTCTTCCCTTCTTTCCAATTCACATCAACAGTTGTCTGCAGTAAGCTGCCCACAGGCACTGCAAGTCATTGGGAGCATCAGCATCTAAAAGTAACGCGAACCCTTCCTTCCAACAGGCTTTGCTTTGCCTTTACTGCCTTTGGCAAATTTCATCTACCCTTGAGTTGCCCAAATGCCTTTTAAATTCAGCCTTAGCGGTATTTTCTTCAGTACTCTGATTAGTCTGAGTATTTTTATCTGCAAACTATGTGCCTTGCTATTAACGATCTGCAAAAGCAGGTGAACCAAGATATCAATTGCTAGTCACAGTAATGAAGGGGCATCTTGCTATTAACCTCTTTCCAGGGAGAATTATCCATTTATTTCCAGTCTTTTTATCTTATCTCTTAACCACTTTTTAATCCATGGCAGGACTTTATCTTTCACCATATGGTTACTAACTTTCCTTAATAGCCTCTTGCTAAGGACTTTATCATCAAAAGCCTTTTTAAAGTCTAAATAAATTATATCCACTGATTCATCTCGGCTCCTCATTTGACTAACTATCTTCCAAGAAATCTTGCAGGTTTACAGAGAAAAATTACTAAAGATGAGTTCAGTGGTCCATATCATAAATTCTTAGTCAGATCCTGCATAAAGTTGCATTTCTTCTTTTGCAGTTTTGCAGCTATCTTTCCTAAGACCGAAGTGTAACATTTCACTATTTATTTTTTTGCAAATTGTTTAATTCTCTCCACTTCTAAAAACATAACTTCTTATCTGTTTGTTTTTTTAAAGAGTAGAACTCTCTGAAACAAGTAACCAGAACATCAACTTTAGTTCAGCTGAAAGAAATGAGAGACAGAAAATGCGTTTATACAGAGACAACATTATAAGGAAGATGTGTAAATATAATGTAAGCACAGATGTGTAAAGGTTTAAAAAAAATCTTCAGCAAGTTGCAGTTCCGTGCAGTCCTCTAGTGAGGAATCCTCAAGCAAGCTCTGGCATCCCTACTGAAGCACAAATACGTGCATAAGTAGCTATGCGAAAACTTAATACTAAGTATTATAATGGAGAAAGATGAAGTCTAAAAAACGATTGCTATCTGTAAGGACCCAATTGTTTATTACTTTTGTGCTTACTTAAATGAACAGAGGAATTCCTGTTGCGACTGCATACACCTAATTGGTTTTTCTCCGCAACAGAAGTTCCCTATTGCAGAATTTGTCTAAAAACGTATTTCTGCTGACTAGAATTTTCTATTACATTTAGCAGCAATGTACCTCTGTGACGTGAATGCAACACTTGAATTTTAACTTATGCAGTGTAAGTAAGCTTTAAACATGGGAGCACTGCGTTACTAAAAGTAGGATACGTGAAGCCACATCAAAGCGTTGCTGCAACAGCATTGCTGAAATAGTCTCCAACTGACAAAAGAAAAAAAGGACTTCATTCTTGTTCACTTGAAGTCAATTCCTTTCCCAGAGAGCCTAGTGAACTAGATTTTTACCTTATGACTTGAAACATAATACATTCCAGCTTTGTTGGACTGAAGTGGGAAAATACTTCAGAGCAGAGAACCATCCACATCAAATTCTGTGACCCAAATGGAAATGTTTAAGGTCAACTCAATCTCAGCTGACCTCAGCTGCAGGTTAAAACACAGGGAGCACACTGACCACTACAGTATATAGACCTTAATCTGGGAGGGATTCCTAGGTAATGAAGACTTTGAATTGAACTCAGAACCTGAAGGGATGCCGGTGGGACAGCTGTGGAGAGGCCTTCAGCAGGTGTTGTGGTTGCACAAAGGATCTGCTGTGCTGATGTCCGTGTGTGTTTCCCCTATGCCCCCGTTTAAATAAGCAAGGTACAAAATCCATTTGAAAAGTCACAAAGGCGTAGGAAGTATTGCACAGAAGAACAGGCTGCAGCCTCTTTGCTGAACCTGGATGGGAGGAGGATGCCAGGGCATCACTGGCCTCTTAGCACGCTCTGCTCATCTTACAATGATTGCACAAAATCCCTCAGTTTTGACACGGAATCTAACAGACAGTGCCTTTCCCTACAGAAATTCCAAACGCGCGTCTTTATGCAGGTAAAGGCTTCGCTCTGAACTGAAATGGAGTTATTTCCAGAGCAGAGCTATTTACTGTTTCAGGTCAATACAGGTATTATATGACTGCCATATACAAGTCGATCTTACCCTCTCGGGAATAGCTCAGCATGCCTTCAATTTAGCCTCAGCTAGAGCTGGTCAGAACCTCAGGTCTACGTTTCGTCTGAAATACCATCTCTCCAGATGGAAGGTCCTTCCAGGTCTGTGCTGTGGCAGTGCGTTCTCAGGCTTCAGTGGGAAAAACACCACTTAATACATCATCATCATCATCATCATCATCCCCACCACCACCCTGGTATATCCTTAGTGGCTTTCGTGCAATTTCTGACACTTCAGCTTTTGGAAACTGGAAGAGGTGAGATGCATTAGCATTTCAGATTTCTTTCAGGAACTTTATTTCAACTCTTTGCACAACTGGGACTGAAGCACCCTTGTCTTGGACATGGCCTTTAAATGATCTTCAGTGTATTCCTGTTGTTAAGAGTTTCACTATAGATGAGTCCCCAGAAGAAGAATTTTACCTGTCATCTTCTACTGTTCAAACTCGTGGCTCTGCTTTTCTTCCCTTGGCCCTACAACACATTAAATTTTGTCCAGAAATATCATCTACTTTGGTATAGCCAAGTATAGATTCCCCCCAAATGAGCAGCCGCTCCTGGAAATCTCTTCCATCTCCCTTTTATACCTTTTACAGCCAGGTTGTTTTCGGAATCCGCTGACTCTCCCACAGCCTTTATTTGCTTATTTATTAAACTTAGGCTTCTTGGCTGTTTTATTTGTGTTACTTTTTGGTATTTTTCTTCAGAATGTTTAGTAGCAATTTTTATTTTTAATTTTGTGGTTTGCAGCCTTTTAAAGTTAGCACTTTGTTTTGGGTTTTTTTGGGGTGTTTTGTTGTGGTTTTTTCCCCTACATTTCTTTTTGTATCTTCCTGCTTAGCTCCTCCATTTATTTTCCTGTTCGTGCTTCCCATTTTTAGCCTGGGGAATGCAAATCTTCTTTGACTCTTTCATATTCTTAAGCCTCCATGCTGATTCTATGGATTTTAATTTCCTAGCTTCAAGCAGGGAGTTCCTCAGTTACTTCCTCTTTAAAAAAAAAAAATTGCTTCTTGAAGTTTAGTATCCCAGAGAGTAGGGTTTCTTCATGTCTTTCTCTCCTGCAATGAAGCTGAAATTATTTATGTAGTAACCTTTTCTCGGGGGTTCAGACACAATTTTTAGTTCTTGACAGGACTATGTCAAACGTTGTTTAGATTCAGATACAGAAAGCTGGGTGATCTATAGACGCTATCTCAGTGCAGCTCTCGCTGATTCGATCTGCCGTTACTTTGCACCAGTCTTATTGCCTTCATATTCTTTTTTCCACTTTAATGTCACTTCAGTAGCTCTTATCCAGAAGTTAGTACTTCACTCCTGCTATTATCCTTCCTGATCTACGCTGCCTCTACATCTGTGGCTCTACATTTGATGTTATGTTTCTTTTTCAGTAAATATCCATGGAATTCCTTGCACGCAGAGCTACTCCCTTCTCTGCAACCTGACTTGTCCTCCCTGCACAGCTTGTACCTAGAAATCGTGGTATGCCTCTGATAATTCTCATCCCCTTATGCTCACAAAATGCTAGTCCTTTTCCTCTCCCTGACACAGTCCAGATCACCCATTTGCACACGCAGGTTTCTAATGCTGGTTTATAGGCACTTGCACTTCTATTTCCCAACGGTAAGATGACCTGGATGAAACCTGTGATCTAGGTAGCTGAAAAACCCCGTAAAGTCTTTTCAGCTCAGCCACCACTTCACTCTCATTTACCACTCTGCTAGTGTAAAAAGTCCTTAAAACAGAAATTAAACTGGCTTTAATACTTCTTTCTACTATCAAACTGATTTGAGAAGGCATTTATGTATCTGCCAGTTGGACACACAGATTATTTTGTTTTAAGGAGCCACTTCATTTGGTTGTTTGAAACATACTTGGAGTTTATTTTAAATGTCCTTTGCATCCAAGCATAAAAGCACTGCTATGATTCCACTGGGTATTTTCAAAACTTACCAGCATACCATAGCTACGCATTTTTGCATTTGTTTATGTGTGGGTTTTTTCAGCTGTAACAGAAATAGTTTAAGTTTATTCTTAAGTGGTTAGAAACTACAAAGAAACTACCACCCGCCTTTCCAAATCTGGGGGTTTATTTTATTCCCTTTCTTCAGTTGTGACGTATGGTTGCAGCAGTTCTGCACCACAATGGCCTGCATGGATCTTGAGAAACATGCACACGTGTTTTTCAGGACACCTGGCTAAGCCTTCACCCCCTTTTCCATTCATGCTTGCTGGTTTTCTGTTGGTCTTCCTCCTCTTGTCCTTATCACACTTTCTGTACCACAGCTGCTTAACAGCATCTTTGGTCTTCTGTGGTGTCTATGGGATGCTGTTCTCCTGAGAGCTGAGAAGCAAGCTCTGCTTTTCCACTGTCCATCCAAACCTGTGATAGGAGACTACCACTAAATGGGTTAGCTGTGCTGAAGATGACCTAGTCTTGGTGGTCTAGCACTTTGATAGTGATTTTAAAATCCATTTGTTACGTTACTAAAGATATTTTTAGCTAGCATCACTCAACTGCAAGTGTTAATATTCTGCTCCTTGCATCACCCTTTCAGAAAACATTAATTGATTCAGTCTCACAGTAAAACTGGTGGCAAGGTTCCTTCACAGATGGGGAAGTTTAAATTTGTGGGAGTGTAACCATGACTAACTCAGGCAGCAGGTCAGTGTCAGAGGCAGGATCTCTTGCTAAACCAGCCAGACTACTAGAAGAGAAAACCTCTTTTTCTGTACATACTATTCTAGGAAATGGCAGTACAGGTGATTTCAGAGCAGGTGTTTACATGTGGATACATGTCTATAATCCTATCTGGTACTGCACATTTTTCTGTGCTCTCACCTATACGTGTGCGTGCAGTATAGATGAAAAGACCCCTTTCTTTGTGCTATTTGCTCTCGTTCTGTGTCACTTTATCAGGAGTTGTCTCTGTTGTTATTCCCTTGATTGTTTTCAGGGAGGCAGTGCCCTCCTTGCTGGAAACCTGCATAACGAGGTCAAATGAGGCTGGAGCTCACAGTTGCTCCCCTCTGTACTGTCTGCCAGGAGGAGTATTTCTGTTGGTGCGATGCAGTGACAGTACTGGAAGCCCAGATCATTGTTTCTGGTATTGTTTCTATTCGCTTTTCAAAGGTTTTGATTTAGTAAGGCGCTCCAGCACAGAGAGCTATTGAGATGACGAGCAGGAGCCCATTGCAGAAGGTGCCCAGCAGTGGGTGCAGCACAGCTCTTTCCCCCATCAGCCGAGACGATTGCTTTTAGCATTTGGATTCTAGCTGAAACACAAATGTGTTCATGCTCTTGCTCTCTGTCTCAGTTCATTTCTCTCCTTGAGGGAGCAACAGGACAAATGCTTGATAACTTATTTCCTGGTTAGGAGCCTTTAACCTGCTTTTGTAGAGCAGTTCCCTGCAACTAGGAACCTTCACAGCCAGCTCTTCCAGCTGTTTGCCTAAATGTTCCTCAGGGAGACTGAAAGCAGTGAACCTGGAATAACAACATTTGACTTCAGCTCGGTCCCAGGAGAGTTTAGTTATTACTTAATGGATTGAATTGGCGACATACCTTATACCAGATAACTGCCAAAGGTTGCACGGAATTAACCTTCCCAAATGGCAAGTTATTGGTAAACTCCTTGGAGAAAGCTGGGCATGGGGTGACGTCTGTTTGCTGTAATTAATACTGGTTTTCATACCTCTACATGCCAATAGTATTTGCAATGTCTGGGTGAAAAATCTCTCAGATGAAAGTCTTGATGGTGGTTTCAAGCCATTTAGTGATCGTGTGTCACTGTGTTCACGACACTGAGCATAAATCCTGGCTTGTAAACAGCAGGGAGACTAATGAGGTTTGCCCACATTCTGGTATCATTACAAGGGGTTCCAGCAGAGAAAAAGGGAATTTGGTTAGAAAGGGGAAGAGAAACATGAATTTTAAAGGAAATGGGGGGAAAAAACCAGTTCTCAGACCTGCATATATGAACTTTTTTTTTTTTTAACAAGGCTTTTTATTGACAAGACTTTTAATCTACTTTGCTCATTTAAGGAAATCTCTGTATAGTTAGGCTTTGGGTTTGCCTTAGTCCATTTTTTTTTTAATGCTGAATGTTTGGCAAAAGGTGAGGGTCATGTTTTTAATTTACACACTCAAAGTTATTAGTCTGCTTCTATTTAAAGGTAAATAGAAGAGCTCATTTTTCATGCAGGCCTGTATCCCTATACAGAATAGCTTGCCAGTCACATATAAAAATAATAAACTTTATTAAGCATTGGCATTATTTTGCTATACCCTGAAGTGTTTTATTTGCCTGGGACTGTAATCAGCTCTTGCAAGAATGCTTCACATCCAATTTTAGTCTTAGCACCACGGAGTACTTTGGGGTGTAAATTTGTCAGGTATCCAAGCACAACAGGATACTTTGACAGCTTAAGCCCAGTTCTCCCCCATCAGCCTTATGAATAATAAAAAGTGAGTGCCCTGTTCCAGTTTTGTATATGTAAAGTCAGTGGCTTATCAACAGAAAGAACTGGAGGAGAAATCTGAACTGAACTTTGAGGAAAGGGAATCTAGCTGAGGGTTTTTTCTCTCCAGAAGAATATTCTAAAGTAAATATATCAGCATTGCCCAAGATTTTTTATGAAAAAGAATTTCCAGCCTGAGAGAATTCATTACAGCACTGAATGAGAGGTGTTGGGTTCCTTTGCATCATCTTGAAGAGCAAAAAGGGTTTATAAATCAGGCTTCTGGGAATTGTTATCTCACAGCTTCTTCTAACAAACACAACAATTTGTTTTAAAGGCTTTCACCAAAGATGTCATAAGTGGTAATCCCTGTGTTGTAAGTGGGTACTTAACGTGATTTAACTTAATGCTGATGATGCAAAGCTATTCTCCCCCAAAGCTCATTAAGAACATCCAATTTTCTGGTAGACTAACACTCCTGCTTACTATCGTAGAGATAAGTGACTGTTTAACCAGGGCAATAAGGAATAGTTTCAAACCAAGGCTGCAAATCTGAGTGGCCACAAAACTGGTCCTTGTGAAAGCTGGGTTGTTTGTGTGATTTTTTTTTTTGAGAGTTTGAATTTCTGTATGTACAGACACGTACATACAGGCACTTGCCATCACCTTAATGAGCGAATATCCTTATTTATGATATTAGTAAGTCTAGGTAGTAAAGGGCCAGTGCAAGCCATTTATGTAAATGAAATGAAGAAACTGATAAATACTGATTTTTATTTCATGTCACCCTAAAGTGCAGATAATTCTGACAGTTCACCCACGATAATGCTTCTCATAGTGTGTGCTTATTTGTTTTGTTTGTTTGACTTTTTGTGGATTCCGTATGTGCAGAATGACACGAAAGGAAATGTCACCGGCACCATTTAGCAAAACATGCAAACAGTAATGTTTTAAAATATTCAGACTGCAAAGGAGAAGTGAAGGAAAACTTTCCAGGAGCTTACGGCTGCTCACTTGGGTCTAATATAGAGTTAGCACTTTGCAGGTCAGTGGCTCTGCTATTTGTCTCTGACCTATCAGATCTGGAGTTCTTCACATCAAAACCAAGTCTTGCTGAGCTGAGATCAAACGTGTTAAGGTAAGGATCTTGCCAGTGATTTATCGTGCCAGGGAGGGGTGATCAGGCCATAAGGGGCCACTGCAAATGAAGCTGACATTCCAGCAATTTCTCATGTGTAGTTATAAGGTAATTTTCTCAGATGGAGCTTTTAAGTCAAAATAAATTTGCTCATTGTATTTTTCTGTGTTGCCTCTGAAATCCTAGGAGGAATATTTATTTATGCAGAATAGCTAATTTCTAAGTAAGAACTTGTTCTTTGGTGATAAACAGTTAAAATGGCAGTTACCTACAAGGGATGATCTGCTAGATTTTTTTAAATGCCAGAGTATGCTTCCCATGGACAAATAAATAGACCATGCTGGTTTATGTCACACACAAGACTTGCAATGCACAAATGATGCAAAACACAGGAAAACTATACAGGCTAATACCAGTCTTGTTTGTACAAACCCCTCCTCATTCCCACCGTTTCAAATGAGTGCTTGTGGTAGGGTTTCTAGGATAAAGTTCTTAACAGCCACGACTTCATTAAAGCCCAGTGACAGCCCAATAATTGATTCTGTAAACAAATACTCCCTCCTCTCCACTCCTGATTTAATGGATTTTTTAGGAATCTTTCATTATTTCATTTTTAAGTTGCAGTAAGTGACATCACGGATCGTACCCCATCCTTGCCCAGAACGGTCTGTGATCGCTTTTCTTTGTTATTATGGAAATGTAGAATGTATTTAATTTTTCAGTTTTCCTGGCTTCAGAAACAGTGTTTTTCACTGCAATGCTAAAAAAGACATTAAATGTTCTTCTCCAGCAATTAGAGAGCTAAGCAAGTGAAAGGATAAGTAAAGCTTAGGAGCTCAGTTTCTTAGGAATACATGAAATATTACCTGAGCTATGGGAAAGTGTTATTGCTCTTGTATTGTGCTACTAACAGCAGATAAATTCTTCATTAACTGAAAAAAAATAGAAATTCCTTTGAGGAAGCCTTTATGTGCTGTAAGTAAAGTTTCTTCCCACAGGTTTAATAAGGAGTAAAATGTTTGTGGTGGGTATAGTTCAATGGACAATACAATCTGAAGTTTCTTCTCTTTAGATTAATTTTCTTGAACAACTAGGCACGAAATAATCCCTTTAATGAGACTGAGTTGAAATAACAGAGGTTATATCAGCATGTGGCACAGTGAGAAACTAAAATAGAAAAGGGTATCATCACAGCTTGGCAGCCTGGGTTTTGTTCAGGAAATACTTGGGGGGGGGGAGGAAAGTAAGTATGCTACTGCATGTTGTTAAGACTTAGTTAATCTTCTTAACTAATTACTCAAACTTCCTAATTCAAAATCATACAAACAAAAACGTTTAGATAAGCTGGGAGTTTTTTCAAATGGGTGCCCCCTACAGCTTAGAAAATAAACACGACAGGTTTCCCGTCTGATGCGCAGCCATTTGCAAAAGAACAGACCCAGCTCCCAGAAAGACAGAAGACTAATTAAGACAGGAAGACAGGCAGGTCAAACATTTGGTGTGGGGGATTTGGGACACAGGAGAGAAAAAATCATGTCACATTCCACTTTCACAGCACACTGACAGGAGGCTTCAAGCCCTTTCTCTGATTCCATTTGCTGCTCAGAGACCCTCGGTTCCCCCAGTTTCTCCTCCCAGTCACAGCACCCGTTTCCTAGAGCGCCGTTCTCCAATCCCGTACTAACTGTAAGCTGCCTCGGCAGGGGCTCCCCATATCTACCTGAAAGCACCTAAAATAGATGTCTCGATGAGCAGAGCCACAGGCACTGGCGGAGGGGGCTGAGCACGCCCGAGGCAGCGGGTACTGCCCTGGGGAGTGCTGCTCCCTCTCTTCCCACCCCATTGCGACTGGAAAGAGACCGAGCTTCTGCGTCAGATGCCACCACCAGGTGCTAGATCATATGAATCCTCCTCCAGCTTGGCTGCCATGACGAAGTCTGACTGCAGCTGAAATGTCACTGAGACCTTGACGTATTCACCTGTTTTAACTACTTGGCTTCTGATCCAAAGTCCATGGATGTCAAGGACTGTTCTTGACTTCAGCAGGCTTGGCTCAGGCCTCGCTACTTGGAAGTTACATCCAGAGAAACTGAACACTCCAGTTTCTCATCCAGCCATGTACCCTTGGCACAGGACGCAGGTTGCATAAACGTAATTCCACTAGCTTGTGATGTACCTCTGTGCTGACAGCGAAGCCAGAGCAGCCTCATTCACTTGTGTTTCATTGTTGGGTTTTTTTCTGATTCTACTTTTTTTATCTTCCCGCTGAGGTACGTTTGTAAATGTTTAAAATTCTCCAACCCTCTCAGTACACAGTACAGAGTTTGGACTCTAGATTTCTTGACTGAAATGTCAAGATTGGGTTTCTGAAGGAAAACCTCATTTATGGTAGACAGTGTCTGAAAGCCATGCCATTATTCTTCTGGCTCAGAGGTCAAAATGACTTAAAAAAAAAAAAAAAAACCAAACACAAGAACCAAACAAAAACAACAAAAAACCCCACACAACCCTAAACACACACAGCTTTAGAAAAGAGCTCGTCTTCCTTTTCAAATTTTTTTTTGGGGGGTGGTGGGAGAGTGACATAAGAGAGGGAAGGAGCCACAACAATACAGCAGCTGAAGAAGGAAAATAAAAGTCGACATGTTCTGGTCTTGTTTGGCCCTCAGAGGCTCTAGAGCTGGTGTCAAGTCCCCAGGGAAACAGCTTTGTCTCCCAGTACAAGCAGCCCACTGGAGCATATTGCCATTGCTTCTTTTTCACCAGCTGGGGCCTGATTCAGGTCCCACTGAAACCATTTTGATTTTTCCTTTTACTTTACTGTGGGTGGGATTGGACCTCTGGTGGCTGCAAACCAGCCATGTCCACAGGAGCTTGGCTGCCAGAATTAAAGTTAGTGCACAGGTCAGGGTTATTCTTGTACAGTTCACTGTTATTCTTCTGAAAACAATTACAGTTCCTGCACAGTTGAAAGGAATCTCATCACCAGAACTGAAAACCTGGGTAACTTCTGCAGGGCTGCTATTGCTCTGTGGTAACTAGAATGAGTGACGTGACAACCATTTCCGTGTGTACACTAGCCAGCCTGCCCTGATTGATGCAGGCGCATCGTTTGAAAGCGATGCAGGCATTGGCGCTGCCCTGTGAAAGGCTCACTCGCGGACTGCTTTGAGAAGCAGGATGCTGCTCTGAGAGTGTTTGAGGAGCTTGGCCTCAACGTCTGTGGCCCATTACTCCGGATTTGTGGCCTGCCAGCAAGGAGCAGGGATTCTTGCTGTTCACCTGAAAAATCCGCTTCTCAAAAATAAAATAAAAGGGCACTGCTGATCAATCGCTGGCCAGTCAGCAATCGCTTTGCAGGGGTTGGCTTTTGCTTTCCTAGTCACTGCTTACAAACCAGGTTTTTTTTTCCAATTCCAGCCATCTGTTGGTTTCCAGTCACTCCCAGGAGTGCCCCGCACCACGCTCTGGCTAGAATGTGAGAGATTTGTTGTATCGAGACAGCCATAAAAGTGAAGGAAAACAAAGCTTGAGAAAATAAACAAGCTGCACCTCTGATTGGCAAGCCCGTCTACCTCGTTCCCTTGCAATTGTACTAATCATTAGGACTCTTGAAACATTTCCAGAGGAGAGGAAATGAAGTTGCTGAGATGGGAAAGGATATGAAATTTCCTGAGCAGACTGAGGCACAGGTGCCCAGTATCTGTGATGTTATGCAGTATTTACCAAGGGAAATGCTGCCGCTGGATTTTTTGCATACCTCTAAAATTGTTGCATGTGCCCCCCACCACAAAGAAGTGCCATTATGTATGTATTAATGCCTCCAGCTATGAGAAGATGCCGAGGGCCAACAGCTGTGATTCTTTTATGAAGTACTTTGGCATCTGATGCCCCCCAAGCCCATTCTTGCAGATTTAAGGTCAAAGGCTCTTGAAGGAGAAAGTCACATATGAAAAAAAGATCTTTGATGGAATGAAACTACAACCAGCTACTAAATCAATTGAGTTAGGAAATTCCCATTCTTTCCTCCATTCATCCAGAACCACATCTCCTGTGGGAAGCCATTATTATTTCGATGTTAAAATCCTCTTCCTGTACCAAAAAAACATTTCTGGAGCTGCAACAGCACAAAAACATTGTTTATTAAATCCATGGGAAAATAATTCCACCTCCAAAGAGCTAGCCACTGTCTGTCCATTGGCTGAAGTTCTTACTTATACAGCTGGGGAGCCTGAAGAAAATGTCTGATGACATCATCACTGAACAATATCAAATTAAGAATGTAGATCATCATTTCACTCACACATCGTTTGAGAACATTTGCAAGAAAGGAAATGAAAAGTTACATTGTTGCCACCTGTGTTGATTGCTCTTATGACTTAAAGGACCCAAATTACTTTTTCTCTGTATGTTTCCAGAGAGAGGCAGTGAGCCGGCAGGAATCCCCAGGGAATCAAAAATCAGTTCCATTTTCCAAATCCAGGGTTAGCGCCTGGGTGAACATCAGAGGGAATCTGTAGTGCCATGAAACCAAATCTCATTCCACTAAGAGCTTCAAAGGAGATATTAGTTCTGTGCTGCTTTTTAATTAATTCTATTTATACACACACCCACAAGATAGTTGGTTTGTACTTCCTCAGTGGTAAAGAGTGATGAAAACACAAAATCCTATCCATTTTCTCCCTGCTCTGAATTTTGCCGCTACTGCATTGCAGGTTAGGTTGTTCAGCCTGGTTCTGTACACATCCCTTTCCCTTTGAATACTTACCACTCCAATTACCTGCATGGTTTGAAATGAACATTAGGTTGCTAATTATTAGTAAGCAAACTGGGACAGATGGCTACTTAAAGAAGATATTCTAGTTGTTTATTTGCAAAGCTTAATTTGCTTCACTTTATGCTAAAAAACATTTACTCTTGGCTTGATTTCAACATTGATGAGCATCCAAAAATGCTGCTGAACTCAGTGCATAATGCTTTTGAAATGCAGGTCTTACGCAAAATGCAATATATAACTTCCTCCCAACTACATGTCAGCAGAGTCCCAAAATAACTTGAAGTTTTACATAATGACTTTTAATTTTACTTTTCCTTTGTACACTTTTTGTATTATATGGTATCGCAAAGGCTCTGAACAGCCATGTGCCATGAGCTTCCTTGATGAGTCCCGTGGAACTCTGTCAACGGTGGGCAGAATTTGAGCCTAGCGAATATGTGGTGGGACCATTATCTTGCAGAGTTGTATCAAAAGGTGTATGAGAACGTGTGTGGAAGAGGTTATTGGCAGTACTGGGAGGGATGTGCCTGTTCTCTTAGGAGAATGCCAACACATAAACACACGCATGTTCGCCCACCTGCTGCCTCAGCCGCTGCCCTGTGCTGCATGTTGCCTTAGGTGGCACTGCTGGGGAACAAACAGTTTTCTCCATACGCCACTGGACACCAACTAGAGCCAGACTCCTCTCTCACGAGAGGCATTGTCTGTTGAGCCAGTTGGGTTTGTTCTTGGCAAAGTCACCATACTGCCAGGGACACCTGAGTGAAACAGGAAGCTTTGCCTTTTTCTGCTCTGACATTACTGCCCTTAGAGGCTCTTCTGAGAGTAGATGGCAAACTAAATGTTCATGTGTTCCAAAATTTTTCAAGCGTTTCCTTCTCTTTCCATTTGGCAGAGTTTTGTTGACAGCACCCAACAGGCCAGATTACTTAACTGCTCACAATACCGCATAGCAAATACATGACATACTGTACACTTTTTCTTCTTCTCACTGCAAATCACAAAAGGTAACACTAGGACTCAAACAAAAACAAATTACCTCAGTAACTCCTGGAAAACTCAAGTGGTTAATCAGTTACCTTTTATTTACATATATATGCTTAATGCTGAATTAAGTTGTAAAAACCAAAGGCTGATTTATAGCCCCAGTCAGCCTTAATTAACATTGATTCCAGGGGAATAGTAAATGTGAAGCATTCACAATTGAGGCTGAACAATGAACTCACTGGGTGTTGTCCAATTTGTAGCATGATTTACATGGAAGCAAGCCCTTCTTTTTTCTAGGGTTACCCCTTTTTCATCTGGTGTTTAGGATGGGTTATATATAATCCATAGATAGGAACATTTGCTGTCAAATATTCTCCCTGATTTAGAGTTAGCCTTTACCACGGTCACTATAAATAAGGCAGAAAAAAAACCAATTTGAGGCTTTGCAGGGATTCCTTGTTCTTGCAATGTGTCATCGCTTGTCCATTTCATGGCATTTTTACGAAGTGGCCATAATGAAAGTCAGATTAAATGTACAGGATATATACATTTAATCAACAGCCATTGGAGTCAGTAGTGCTGGAAGAGTTATAAAAGCCCCCGTGAATGCAAATTTATTGCAAAAGAATCTGCGTCTCGGTGGTAGGAATATCTGCTGAATGGTACTACCTGCCACAGAACACCTAAAACTTTCAAAAGTGAATTATTTAAGTGTAAGGTTTTGCTTGTAAAGCCGCCAGCTGCTGAATTTCAAGACTTGAAACTGTTCCAAAACATGGGACTAGGTACTTTATTTGTGCACTAGAGTAAATACTCTGATTTTACTGCCAATTTAAATGCGCTCAGTTTACAGTAATGAGCTTGTATAGGCAATACCTTGTTTATAGAAAGTGGAACAGGAAGAAACTAACATTAACCATTAACAGTAGCAATTTCTCTTGCCTTCAACTCTAACTTTATGCCAAATAGATCCTTCCTACGTCCTACCTGAAATATTTGCTATTACTGCTCTTTTTCGAAATCTGTGGGAGAAATGGAGCATTCAATAAAATAACGCACCTTATCGTTCCAGCCAAACTGCATTGTCGCACTCTCGTAACTCCAAGGCACTATTTCTTATTCCTATGCTGAAATGTATTTTAAAAACCAAATACGTGTCCCGTGTACTAGCAAACCTGATGATAGGTGCTCATCCCAGCAGAATGTTGTTAACATTGTTTAGTCTTTTTAAAAAAGACCAGACCACTTCTATAAGGGAAGAATTGCAGTTGCCTTCACTTCTCAGGTTCTTGTACTCAACCTAACTGTTTTATTCTTTCAAGACAGAACAAATGAGGAACCTATGTGTTTATGTACATACTGTAACCTTACACAAACCTCCTTACATTTCCTTTGGCCATCTGGTTCCTGAAGCTGCAAGCTTTTCTCCTTTCCCTCCCTCCTCAGCACATCCCCACACACTCTGTGCACGGAGTTAACTCCACCAAACTCAACGGGAAGGATGACAGGAAAACCCTTCTTCCGCACAGGTCACAGATCTCAGAGTTTCTTTGTTTCGCATACAGTCTAAAAAGTGACAATGATACACCGGAGGATCTCAGCTTATGGTGTTAGTCACTAGAGATCATACTGATGATTCTTTCATTGTCTTATTTTGGCTGGGTTAGCTCCACAGTGTCCTAACGGGAGACCAATACCTCGGTTTGCAAAGCAGTGTAATCACTGAGCAGGAAGACATCACCCACAACTTGAGGAGCTTACAGTCCGAAGAAACGGACAGATAAATACAGTGTGCAAAGAAAGCGATAGATGGGTAATGGTGTGGCAGGTCTTGGGTTCAACTACCTCTGAAAACCAAAACAAAAAGGAGGGGAAAGTAAAGAAAGGCCAGACTCTGAAATGGATGGAAGGGCACACAGCAAAGTGTGTGAGGGTAGAGGCGCAGGGAAGCTTCTTCTCATCAATTTATGACTAGCTCACTGCTTGTTTCCTTCCTTCCTTCCAGGTGTGTTAAAGCTTTGGCAATCCTTTCTTTTTTTTTTTTTCTTTTTTTTTTTTCTTTTGGCCATCAGACAAGTTGTAAACACTTAAGTTAGAGTAATTTTTGAACTATTTAGTTGGCAGGCTGGTGCAGCTATCCTCATTGTTCTATTCCAAGCCTAAAAATCAGCAGCTGATCTAAATCACTATCATGCTATTCTTTGACTAAAAAAAGATAGGTATTGCATTCCATCCATTTCCAGATGAAAAACCTGTAATTTTTTTGTCCTGGTTTTGCGACATCAAACTTTGCTATAAAGAAAACAATCCAAAAAGGAACAACCTGACGCCACTTAAGCAAAGTCCTGACACGTAAACTGTCTTCGGTCATCTCCCTGAGCTCACCTGACTGACCTGAGCCATGTTCTTCATTGCACGGAAGTGAGACAGCAGAAAGTGCAAGATGAAAGGAGGTGGCAAAGTACTACTCTGGACAAATAAATTGTGATGTTCAGTCTGCCTAATCAGTGGACAGGTTTTTGTCCCAGCGTCTGTGGTCATCCTGTGAGGAAACTGGACTGATACTTCACACATCGTTCGTTCTTGTTCTATAGCCATGATCTAAAAAGCCAGGCCAGTCTCTGCCGCCTGAGTATCTTTTTAGAACTGAGACTCCTGAATCTTTCAAAGGGTCCCTTGGCTTTCTAGTCATCCACAGGGGTAGGATCGTTATGCTGCATGGGGCTTTGCTTTCACCAGAGAAAGGTCCCTGTCTCTATAAACACAACCTAACCTTTTGTGCAAAAACGGGTGGTGAACATGGCTTCTCTCTGGGGGTGAGCTCCTGCCTCCAGTGGTCAGCAGTAAAATTCCCATTGATTCAACGAGGGCACAACCTCACCTTACACATTTAAAGTTGTATTTCATGGAATATAGTGAAAGAACATTGATACCTAAACTCTAAGGAACCCATACGGTGCCTGGACTTTTTGAACACTTTTGTTCTTAGAAAGATTTAAAGAACAGTAAGTCTGGAAAACCTTTCACTCAGTCATTTTCCGAGAGTGAATTATTTCATATTTGCTAATAAAGAATTGTATCCTGTTCCTGAAAGTCATTCAGTAGAAAATAACTGGCATGTATGTAGCTACCAGTAAAAATCTACTTCAAATAAACTCATTTGTCATTACCTCTCAGGACAGCTGTTGTCAGCACCATTAAAATTCAAATTAGGTTTGCCCATGACAATTAAAATGATGTCAACACTGAGAGAATTTAACAATTTCCATTGTTCCAAGCAGATAAGCAAGTTAATTCTGTGCTGCAAGCCATCACCGTAGCCATAATCAACCGCCTGTGTATTGAAGAACTGCGATGTTTGAGATTATTCAGCCCTGACTGGGTTGTATCAGTGACCAAATGTTTACTTACTGAATTGAATGATTACTCCAAATCCTTGTCTTGTCTCCAGCAGTTTCAAGGCTTTTTCTCTGCTCCGTGTACTCTTTTCAGTTTATTTGTTATAGGTTTTGAGCCAAATTTGAATGTCAACCAAGTTATTTTGAATTTGATGTTGCTCCTGTAGTGACACTGCCACAGAATAAAGAAAGATATCAGACGCTGACCCTTAGCATGAACTCTTGAAAACAGTAATTTTCACAGGCATGAATAAATTTCAACTCTTTTGCATTAGAATCTGCAGCATTTCCCGAGTTCGTTGTTATATACATTACTGTTTGTGCACGCAGGAGGACTGATAACTTTTCTTCCTTTTCTAGATTTTTATCAATAATGAGTGGCAGAATTCTGAAAGTGGGAGAATATTCCCAGTATATAATCCAGCAACAGGAGAGCAGATCTGTGAGATCCAGGAAGCTGACAAGGTAATGCATCCCGTGAATGGGTAGAAATGTCTAAATAGATCAAAGCAGCAGGTCCAGAATAGCACTGCTGGACAGTTCTGTTACTTATCACAGTTCCAAAACCCATCGTGTGACTAAGGTTGCACAACAGAAACTTTCATAAGCCTGGTTGTGTTATTTACCTCAGTGCCTTTGGTTTTTTTCTTCCTTCTTGACAGGTTGATACGGACAAAGCAGTGAGGGCTGCTCGCCTTGCTTTTTCCCTAGGCTCAGTTTGGAGGAGAATGGATGCGTCGGAACGAGGCCATCTTTTGGATAAGTTGGCAGACTTGGTCGAAAGAGACAGGGTAATTCTTGCTGTAAGTGGCACATGAAAATCAACAGTCAAATCACCTATCAGTTTTACATTCTGAGAGTACATTAGTTCATAAATGAGTTCATATGGATTCTATTTTAAAACTACACTCTGATGGCCAGAATGGCCGACTGTCTACGTAAGACCTGATCCAAAGCTCATAAAAGTCAACAAGAATCTTTCCATTGACTCAAATGAGCTTTAAATTGGACATCAGACAAATGAATGGGTGTGCGCACACGTGTATGCCTGTTATGTGTGCTTGGAACTTTTCTAAAATTAAAAAAAAAATGCAAACCTAGGTGAAGCAATTAGTGCAGATATTAATGAAATGGCAGGTGAAATGCTTACCAACACTCAACTGGTACCATGAACACCGGGTATTGCACTATGAAGCCCTCTAAACGGTGGCGTTGTTAATGTTGTTTTCCGCATGTCAAGTGCTTTGAATTAAGCTGGTGAACATCTTAATTCCAGCTTTGTCGACACTTAAATCATCTTACCACCAGTGTATACTGTAAAATCGCCACAGGGAGAAGGAAGTGCACAGCAAATCAAGTTTACTCTGCCTGTCATTTGATTTGTATTTCTAGAGCCAAGTTCTTTACTGAATTGCACTGCAGGCAATGCCGTTAATTGCTCTTGGGGATGTAAGTCAGTGCAGAATTAGGCCTCCATTCTTCTCTGGAGAAACTCATTTGATGGCTGCGTTGCACATGGGTGTACTTTGCCCATTCTTAATGATTTCTATTAGACAGCTACTGAGAATGAGATAAGCTACTCAATATCTTAGGATATTTTATTGGATTCTTTTTGCTAAATGATCTTAGGAACCCCTAAGAGGATAGCTTATAAGATACTTTTAAAAATAGGAATATTAACTTAAGAATAAGGACATTAGCTTGTTAATTTATGAGCTTCCCTAGAGGAGAGTTTGTTTATTTGATGGCAATAAATAAACTGGCTGTACAGTATAGATATCTCAGACCTCAGCAGGAGTCTTGGCAGCCATATAGAGAAATTTTTATATTCACATCAATTATATAAAGAGGAATATGTCCATTCTTCTCTTTATGGATTCAGATCATTAATATGGGGTTACAAGGAGCCCTTTCTCAGCTGTTATCATTAACATAACAGAACTTAGTTTGACAGGCATTTTTCTCTTGGCTCTTGATGAAAGCAATTTAGCATTTATATATCTGGACCAAAGGCAGTGGCTATTTGGTCCAAAATACACACAGACACATGTACATGCATGTGGATACACACACAGACCCACAAGACAGCCACACACGTACACATGTTCTTAAAATCTTAGTCATTCCAGAGTACTCCAGAAGGAACCACTATTGTTTGTTTTTTTTTAAGGAAGATGCTTTTTGTTCACATTTGCAAAACAGAAGTAACAAAGGGGATCAGATAGTTGTTCTGAACCGTGTGGGTAAAGATTATGCCAAGGCATAACTGGTTGGTCTTCATTAAAATCTTTGTCATGACTGAAGAGCTGTTAAGACAGTGCGTACTTGAGTACAATAGTCTAAAAATGCTACAGTGCTTATATCTCATAATTTTTTTTCTTGTCCTCTAGACTATGGAATCACTGAACAGCGGCAAACCTTTCTTGCAAGCTTTCTACGTAGATCTTCAGGGAGTGATAAAAACCCTGAGGTATTACGCCGGTTGGGCAGACAAAATCCACGGAATGACCATTCCTGTAGGTAAGGGGATTAAAGCACAGGTATGCACCTAAACCTCGTCGTGGCCAAATGGCTTAATAGGTTACAGCTTTGTGAAAGGTAAAAGAGAACCTTGTTTTGGTCTTACAGTGTGTCAAATGTTGCTGAAGCAGATGTTTAAAGGCTGAACGAGATGATCTTCTATAGTTTTGCCCTCCATGCACCTCCCCAGAGTGCTTTGTTTCTTTTGCATGTGTCCATCTGAGAAGGAGCGAGCTCCATACCTACATTTCAATATTGTTACGTTTCTGAAAACAGATGTGGCGTAAGCCTGACAAATACCTTGGAACACCTAAAAATAGTGTTAGCTGCCTGTTTAAGAAATGGTATGCTTACATATATATCCTGTTTATCTATGTCTTCTTAATGCCTATGAAAAGCATTTTACTTGGGACTAACACTGACCCAAATTCATTTATACTTTGAGAGCGTGTGTAACATTACTGTAGAGAACTGTACAGATGTATCAGATACATTTTTAATATATGCTTCTTCAGATTATTCAGTGGGATGAGTTTTATATTATATGTATGAAATAAATGTTTATGAGTGCTAGCAAATCAGTTATTCTGCTTTTATTTTTTTGCTAGAGAGGTAAGAAAAGAAAACATCCTTACCATTATTTTTATTTAACAAGTCTCTTCCTCCTGCCCCTCCCTCCCAGCTGTTTGACAAACACAGGCTGCATTTTCTGTTGCAAACGTGCTCATTTGCAGTCTGGACTAGATATACTAACTGTGCAAAACGGCACATGAGAGCAAAGAATGATTTTATGCAGGTGCAGTCACTAAGATAAATGTACTCATCTTTTACCTGCATAAAATAAACATTTGGAAAAACAGTAAAGGAAACCCAACATTTATTCTATGGATTCTTTTTGGCTTCATGGTGCACACTATTCATTGCACATGCAGGAAGGCACCCTTACAAGTAAAATGAATTTTGCTGTTGCCCATCTATGGCTACAAAATTACATTATGTAACGTGGTATCTGCGGGACACTAGCTTGCCTCTGTACAGCGAAGCACAAAACTATGGAAGTTAGGCAAGCAGATCCACTGAAAATGTGGCCCCAAAGCTATCAGGAGGAAAACAGATCATGTAACTCTTATTGCAGTGTTACTCATTGTTGTGTTTCAGCTTAGGAACATTGCAGTGTGTACTGACTGATGTTTAGCATCACTAGTGTATCTTCACCAAAGAAAGGACAAGGTCACTGTTTCAGGTGGAGACTCTCCTGCAAGGACTCTTGAAGATTTCCACCGTCATTTGGGCTGAGATTCATAAATCCTGGGTTTGCTGCCTGCACTTCACATTTAAACATGCAAAAGTGCGGAGCATACCATCAATTCATATATTCAGCAAATTTCCTGTTCCCTAATCCCTTTCTCCCTGATCAGTGAATGCCTCCTTCTCACTTCTCAGCCCTGCAGGTACACAGAATTGAGGTCAGTCACCAAAAGGCATTGCCAGGTTAAGGACAATAAATATTCTCTTCTTATTCTTGTCCTCGAGTAGCAGATCATGAAAACCCTGATTTTTTTTGGTGAGGTGGGCTGGGGGAAAGCACATTTTCAGCAGCCCTTCCTAATTGCAAACTTCTTTAGTGCTAACACCAGTAGTGTAGAATCCTAAGTCCATTCTCAGATTTTCAGGCTATCAATTAGTTCTTCCCCTTGGTTTAACACTCCTCTCTATTCCTCTAGTTTCGCACCATAAATTTGTCATTCTCATAAAGCTACCTTAGAGCAAGGCCACTGTTAAACAACACTCCTCTTTACATTTACTCACCATCAGCTCATCAAAGGAAACCAAACAAGACAACAAAACGAAAATAAAAACCCCATTAAATCTCCTCTTCCTGTTCGGTGTGCTAATAAATCTGAAACCTCCCAATCTTTCATATGTTTCTGTTGAGGTTTTCTTTTCCTCTAAAATAAAAACAGGCAAGTGATAGACAAGTAGAAGAAGAACAGTGCGTTTTACAGACACATTCCTTTTGGTCCCAGAGCTGCTAAAATCTCCAGACTGCCCTTTGCTTGCTCCCATGCCTAAAGCCTTGATGATTTAAATTAAAACAGAATGAGGCAAGGCCAGAAACTGTTAAACTAATAAACAGAATGCAAGCAAAAATGTATCTTTAAATCCATATAGGATATGATACAGCTTGAAGAACCAACTCGGCTCTCCTCGACTGCTTGTTTGCTGCGTGAGGCATATGACTGTATTGTGATTGTTATGCAAATAAAATCCAGGACAGAGACTCCTGATGGAAACTGAGCAAACACATCTGTGGAAGGTATAGCTGTCCCAAAGTGAGATCCCTGGATAAACGGGGCTTTCTTTCTGATTAAAAAATAAAAATCTTTGGGCCAGGTGCTAAGCAGCTGCAAATTGATCTGGCTGTATTAATATCAGTGAGGACTGAAGAGTTCAGTTTACGTAAGCTGAGAAATATATTAAAAAAACCCACTTTTTAAGACAAATTTTTAGACTGAATATGGGATCAGACTGTCAGATCCCTCTCGGGCAATGTTCTTCTGGCTGCCAGCTAGTAGAAGGATAAGAGTGACAATCATCAGCAATAGCATCTTAGAATAAGTGTAATTAGCGTAACTTGTATAAACTAACCTTAAAACTCTCAAACATTTGAAAAGTCTCCTATTTAATTTCTGTGCACAGGGGAGCTTCCTATGCTCACTGCTCAGAAAAAGTGATTCACTTCATCAATCTTGAGTTATTTTGCCATGGTCACAGCTTATTTTACATTATGGACTACGCAGCTCTTAGGTACAGATTTGGCCTGTCCAGAGGCATCTGAAGCTTCTGAATAACTTCAGGTCATGTATGTTCACAAAGATATTGTTAGAAAGCAGCCTCAAGAATCTCATCTTAACAGTAACGCTGTGGATGATGAACTTTGGAAGTAGGTGTCAAAGGGGGCAGCTGTCTAGAGTCTAGTGGAAGAAAGCAGGGCAAGCAACTCTGCATGGGAGGCATTGCTCTGCGGAAAGAAGGTTCTGCCTACGTTCGATAGAATTAACCACCATTTGTCTGACTTGGCAAGCAGGTTCAGGTTATCTATAACTTTATGTTATGAAGCACGCAGACATGTGGCAATGATTATGCAGTGACAATCTAAAGTCAGACAGTGCTAATATAACTGTGTTACTGTTATGTTGTCATCATCCTTCTCACTGAGAATCCACCTCTCACAGTACTACCAAGTACAAGCTGGTATTTTTAGCTGACTCCCCCATGTGCCTCTTGAACACTTAAGACAGTTTTGCCTGGATATAATTCTCTGTATTTTGACTTCTACTTTACTTCTGTCTGGTCTGGTGATTCTTCCTATGGTCTGTGAACCACTGCTAGCATCTGTGAAAGATAATCCAGAAAATCAAATTGATCATCTCCATTTGTGAAACAAATATTCTCATCTCCACTAGGAAGTTGTTAAGCATCTAGAGATCGAAATGGCGCAATGACATTTTGACAATGCAGAGCAAACTGACCGATTGACTCTCTTCTTCCTCCTTTTCCTGATGTGAATCTCTTTTCTCTCTCTTCCTCCCTCCTTTATTTCCTCTGTTCTGTCCTTTGTCTTGGCTGCAGACTGTTGTTACTGCTCTCACAACTATTCTGTATCTGTCCCCCAGCTGATGTATTAGCTACTCTAGCTCAGGTTTCTACTGAGCAAATCCTGTAAAGTAGATGTACAGAAATAAGCAGACCTGAAAATGAGTTATTTCTAATCAAATTCAAGTTGAAGTCTTTACTTAAACCCAAGAAGCTTTACGGATTAACCCATTTATTGTTACCAGATGTAGGGTACAGGACACTGCAGCAGGTTCCCAAAACGCCCTCTCTGTTGTGAAGTGAGGTCTTTCCCTCACACCGACAAGGCTGCCTGCAGCTCCAGGCTGAGCAGGCTAGAGTCCAGAGCTGCCCGCGTGCTCTCACACCATGTGAAAGAAAGCACACACCCAATGGGAGCAAAAGCACTAACCTCTCCTCCCCTTACTCCCTCCCTCCACCTGACCATTTCCTAGCCTGGTAAATGACCTCCTGTGACTAAGCCAAGGTAACCTTCACATCATCATCACATGCTTAGTTTTTCTAAGAAAAGAGATTCAAGTTTTTCTAGATGACCAAGCACTACAGGCC
Organism: Pterocles orientalis; assembly: GCA_011057875.1. Lineage (NCBI taxonomy): Eukaryota > Metazoa > Chordata > Aves > Pterocliformes > Pteroclidae > Pterocles > Pterocles orientalis. Next base: position 536,034 of record WKFP01014016.1, read on the forward strand.
AAGGGGCGCATTCAGCTCTTGCCTTTAGCGTAGCCCTTCCCTCAGCTGCAGCCTCACCAAAAAGCATCTGACCTCAACTCTGAGCTACGAGACTCTGTTTAGGTACAAAAGTGCTGTAAATCCGCTCTGAACAGATGCAGGCCAAGCACACCAACAAAGCTGATGGCCAAGACAATACCGTACTGGTCCCCACACGGAGCGGGTCATTTTCCTGCTCTTTATCAACTGGGAAGAAACCAATATTGTGTCACAGCACCTCAGCGTGCACTCCCAAACTGCGGGCAAGCGCTGAAGCAGCAGCAAGTGTGCAGCTTTGTGAAAGAGCACGAACTCCATCACCCCATGGCAGTCACTTGCGCGGCCGTGCAGAATGAGCCACTCTGAGCGGGCCGGGCTGTGTGAAAGGCTCTCACAGACCAGGGGCCTGACCCCAGCTCACAGATCTGTTTATTTCATGGCCTGACTCAGGCTGCCCTGAGCTCAACAGTGCTTTGGTTGAGGACTGCAGATCCAGCATAGCACCCACTTTAATTAATGATACTCCTCACCCCTTGAGTTTTTTTGCCATTTTTGTTCATCGAGATGTTAAAAATAATTACTAAATCAAAGAGTTAAGTAATTCCCTACAGCTGTTAATTAAGTAATTCCCATCCACACCTGCTGTTTGTGGACATGCAGTCTGCTTTTCCTGCATCTGTGTTCCTAGGATCTTTCTTAGTCCATATACTTTTTCTGTCGAAAGTCCAGTGAGAAAAGCCCAGAATTTCCAAGTTTCCAGTGACTTGTTCCCTTCACTTATTTATTTACCTCTACCTTGCCCAAAAGGTTTGTGAAAACTTCTCTTATTCACTGATATCTTGTTTTCTAGCTGCATCCAACTTTTCCCTGTCAATTTAAATCGAACGCCCATTTAGTCAGAGGCCATTTCCGATACAGGCCTGCTCTACAAGTCAGCCATCAGCGTTCGGCTATGTGACGACCCCTGTACTCTCCTGTTGTCTTCTGCAGTAAATTATGCTCGATCACACATCAGTCACAGGCCTCCCTTCTTCATTGCACATCTACAGACTGTGGTACACCGTTCGATGACCTCAAACTGCCTGCGTCTTCAACGGAAAATGAGAGATGGACGTTACTCTATTATCCCACATCTGCTTGTGTATATACCTTTGTATTGCTGTGTTCCAGCCACGCCTTTCAGGAAATGGCCTTTGTGACTCTTCCTTCACTACTCTCACCCTCAAATCAGCAGAGGCCAGTGAGTGGCTTCTTTGCTACTGCCCTTTTTGTGCTGTACAGCTGGTCCTCCTTCCCAAGGAACAAAGCAGGTTACTTTCTGATGGGATGCCTGCTTTCTTTGTTCTACAGAAAGAACAATTAGGTTGCTCCTGAACCTAGGTTTCCCATGCTGGTTCATGAAAAAACATTTCCATGACTTCTTTATTTCTTTTACTGCCATCAAAGGCTGATCCTTAGAGCTTTTCCCCCCTTTATTTTTTTTTTGTTCTGCCAAGTCAAACTGCACTTGAGAGTAACCATGCTCATCTGTTTCAGATGGAGATTATTTTACATTTACAAGACACGAACCCATCGGAGTGTGTGGACAGATCATCCCTGTGAGTATCTCTACTAGTGCTTTCTATTTATTTTCATTTGAACCAGCTCTCTTTAAAGACACATAAAACATGGTCCTCAGCTATGTGTGTTTTCCATTACGAAAAAAGCTGAGCTCATATTGTTGACATATCTTTAACAGCCTCCCTGCAAATGCTTATTTGAACATGCTAATAGGGTTTAGGTTCTGTTATTAGGAGTTAAATTCTCAAGTCATAGAATTCTCATGATTAAAACAACGAAAGCAAAACACAGTGTTAATATGCTGTCAGTGGTTATGGATGTTCACACAAGTTATGGAAAATTGATGCTTTGCTGTGGTAGTCTTTTATTTATTTAGTTTTTGCTGTGATTTAACAGGCTCCTCAGTTCCTGCGAGAATGTGATGCATTTTAATTCCATTCTTTTCCTGCTATTTCTTTTACAAGGCTGGAGGAGAAAAGGAAACATCAGGAGACATATCATTACAATTAACATTGTGTAGCTAATAAAAGAGATGAAATGTTTGTTTTATTTGTTATGAGAGAGAAACACGGCATTTCATCAAAACTAATACTCCCCCTATACCCCAATATACATCCTTAATATACTCTTGCTGAACCCTGCATGGGAATTAACACTGTGAAGCTAACTTTTTTCAGAAGAACCACTTTACCAGCTTTAGCAGAAATTTCAATGGGAGGCTCACATATAGCTATTAAAATATTGTGTGGAAGCTTTTCTCCTTGACAAAGCACTGGGGAACTAATCAGGACATTCTCTGAAATTCTTGTTGATGTTGTTTTTTATTTTGCTCATGTTAACCACAAAACCACTGAACAGCAACATGCAGCAATTCCATTAAAAGAGGAGCAGTCATTACTTGAACAATGTTAAGCTCTTTTTCCCTGTTTACGTTTGTTGTTTTTTCATGTCTTTGTTAAGGGGTGGCTATTGTGTTTGGCACTCCATAGAAACTCAGAGAAACATGCAAAAGACTCAAGTCTGTGGCAACACCCGTCCTGCAAACACCTCCACGCTCTCCTAACTTGACTCACGAGCAGTCCTTATGAATGAGTGATTCCACAGCTCTGTCCCCATTCTTCAGCCAAGCATATGGATAAGCATTTGCAAAATGACAATGACAACCTCAACATCTAAGCCCAAAGCTGCTGGACTTCTCTTGGGCTTGTCTCGTTGAGCGTAACTGGCAGATCTGTTGAAGAAACTTGGCCACAGGCTGAACATCACGCCAAAAGCAGAATTTATTTAGTTTAGATTTGTAAAACTCTTTGCTCAGGGTACCCAGCCATCTACCATACTTGTTCATTCTTTCCCCAAGCCTGTCCTCCAAAACTTCAACGTGGCTGTCATACACATCCCTTCCGACACTGCTGCTAATCTGTTACAGATTTCCTCCCCAGCTACCAGTCACAGAGCACAGCCCCTGGGCCGCTGCACGCACCCTGCCATTACACTAGCAAATATGTTATTACAAAAATAAAATTAAACAGCAAGCCTAACACTAAACTCCTCATCCTCTTTCACATCCTAGCTCCCATCAAAACATATGCTCTTTGGCAGCTTTGTAGCATAAACAGGGCTATATACTACCCTATAAAACTCATCAGAGTTCTCCTTGCAACACAATTAGAAGCACAGGCTGTCAGCACACTGCTGGCCCTATAGCTCCCCTCCCAGGTTTATATACTGGAGATGGAATTAAAACATCACTTTGTCTCCGGAGTTTATAAACAACCGAGGGAGTAAAAAATTGGGTGTTCGCTGAAGGAAAGACAGTTGTGTATTTTTTCAAGCTAGCCAGGGGCTAGAGAGATGTCCGTGAGAGTGGCAGCTGATATGCGTCAGGCAATAACATGTTCTGGCCAGTGGCTCTCTTTCTGGCTGATATTTTCTACTTTCTTTCCAGAGGAGATTATGATATGGATTTATAAGAGTGATCGTGCAAATGCCGTTATTTTACTACTCTGGCATTTCCACCGAAGTCAGGGGGACTATCCTTGATGCAGAAAGGCTTGTTACTCTTTATCCACAACTTGTTTGTGCGTCAAACTAATATAATTCACTACATCTTCTGCTGCAGTGAAATGAAGTTGAAATTAATGACAACACAAAATTTTATATCAGCAAAGAGTGTTCCTCAGCTTGGTTTTTACTGTTCTTTTGATGTCTTCCATATACATCGCTCAGTAAGAAGTTTTCAAGAAAATGAAATGCTTTGACATTTATGGTTTCTTTATTGTAATCCCGTCAATTGAGGATTATATAAATATGAGTATACATTTTATATCTTAAGATGTATTTAGGTATAGGAAATTTACAACCAGAAATGCTTCAGCATGAACAAACAGTTCTTCCCAAATGTATCAGAAGCAAGAACTATTTGTCATGGGGGAACTAAAAGTGCCAATTGCAAAACAGTAAATGAAATTTAAAAATTGTGACTAAAAAAAAATCAACAGATAACAGAAGATTCTTTTACGAAGACTGTGGGTGGGGGCTCTATTTCTTTGAACATGAGAGAAAGAACTCAAAGGTCACTGTTGTCGGTTTCTTAATGGCAGTAATTAAAAAAAAATCCTTGCTTTGTGCTGGGAAAGATTTATGTTGAGGATCAGCCTGAGAAATAAGTGAGGTAGCAGCTTGACATCTTGAAAACAAAACACCACTGCAATATTTTTCCATCTATCAACTTTTATTTTTTCCTCCAGTGGAACTTCCCCCTGCTGATGTTTGCATGGAAGATTGCTCCAGCTCTGTGCTGTGGCAATACAGTAGTTATTAAACCAGCAGAACAAACACCACTCAGCGCTCTCTATATGGGAGCCCTCATCAAGGAGGTAAGAATAATTGACAGGAATAGTGTCTCTGTCTCTCCTTGTGGGGAAAGAACCACCAGTACATGCCTGGTTTAACGTGCTCTGTCAGTTTTTCATAAATCATGCTTCACTTCATTCATTCCTATTTTGGCAGGCTGGCTTTCCACCAGGAGTTATCAATATTTTGCCAGGATTTGGTCCAATTGTTGGTGCAGCCATAGCATCTCATGTTGGCATTGATAAAATTGCTTTTACTGGATCCACTGAGGTAAGAGGATTCCTGGATATGTTACGGTAAAATGTGAGTAAGTACTTATGGAGATAGTAGTAAGCTACATTTCCCACTGTCACTGAGTAAAAGAGCTACATCTAAATAACAGTGGTCTGTCCTTCCCAGCTAAACTTATGTACCACAGTACTTCCAAAGCAGAAATGGCTCCTTTCCTCCAGCCCCTGCTGTGCTCGGCACCTCAGCACAGGAGATATGCCTGGAAAAATATTGCTGGGATTTCCTGTGGGCTTATGAGGATGTGAATCACATGCAAGTAGGCAGAACATCCCGTGTATATCACAGCACACATAAATGCTGCTTTAGCGTCCATAATTTGTATATCTTGGCATACTTGGGGAAAAGGGGAGAGGAAGGGGCCAAATTGGGGCTAATGTACTTCAACTTTGATGCTGCATTCAAGTATACTGAGGATGAGGAGGAGGTCTAAAAAGGAAAGAGTGCAGGGAGAAAAGGAGATTGTCCAAGATGTCTGGTTCCAAAATGATGGAAAGAAGCTGGCCAGAAGATGAAGGGAGGCGGTTGTCTCCTGGGTGCCAAAATGTCTTGCTATGAGACTATTATGCAGACATTACAGAGGAGGTTCAGCGTGAAGACGAAGGCTGTAATCTACAGAAAGAATAGCGAATCCTTAAAACTCAGATCATGCCTTGCTCTCAAATACGTGCCAAGCTGGCTGTTATCAGGGTTGGGGTGGGGGTGATAGAGGTACTCCAGACTGAAGTCACAGGAGAAGGGGCCTTATCTCACCGTCTGAAGGCAGACAGAAAGGAATCTCGGAGGGAGTTTCAGGGCTGGTTATATTTAGAGGGTGCTAAACCCGGCCCTTTTCAATTCAAAAATCTGACAAACTATTGTATGGAGGGAGCTAAACCCCAGAGATCCAGTCTCTCTCTGATATGTTTGACTCCAGCTCGTGGCAGTGGGAGGCTTTATGCATCCCAGGGATACTGCTCTTCACTGTGAGTCAACTTGGTTTTCATTTGAGTTGGTAAATTCACTGACCAAGCAGCCCTAGATATGGGTGCATGTCTCCCTGGTGAGCCCAGGGATTGCAGAGACCAGCTCAATTATTTCAAATAAATTACCCTGGTGGAGTTATCCTGTAATCGAGTTTGGAAGTCACCACACATGAGCCTAAATTACCAGTAAAATGCAGCTGCAGTCATATGCCTAATTTGCACACACACAGTTGTTCTGCAACTACTATATGCCTGTACATTATTTTTTTTTACGGCAGTTTTAGATTATAATACACACAGGTTACATTCTAAATCAATGGCAACATCAGATTATTCTGTGGAATTACCCTAGTTATTAAATCTCCTGTAACCAATTTCTATTAGCATCCTGGAATACTGAAAACCTTAATATGAGCTGATTACCCCCCATAAGTTAAGTTGAAACAATTGTTTTCATAAAGATATGTGGTCTCTGTTTAAGATAAATATTCTATTATACAGGATGTTGCACTGTTTGGAGGAGGAAAAATACAGATGGGTTAGGTTTCAAAGTTGTCTTTTGTAGCCAAAATAAATTTTTATTGTAGTTCCAGACGGCTTTAGTTTTAATAGGCGTTTAAACTCAAAAGCCGTGGGTTTTATACTAACTCAGTGCCTACCTTTAAAAGCCTTACTAATAGGAAGTGAAAAGCATTACAGAGATGAAAAAGCTATTCTCTAAGAACCTAAAGCAAGAACAGATGGAACGTTTTAATGCAGAGTTAGTGTAAACTATTCCATATTGTTTGATTTCCTGTAACACTGAATTTTTGTAACAGCAAGTCAACATTGTAACATTTTAAACACAATGCTGTGATATGAGCTGTACTATAGTCCTTGACTTCTCCAAAACAGATTTCAATTTCTAATGAAATAATAATGGAAATATTTTGTCTCTCTGGTCTTGTCTGAGGCATGTCAGTCCACTCTAGTGATGTGGATTTCCGATAGCCATCAGATATGTAAATGCCATGGTATTAACTTCCATCCCCCATTTCATCCAGGTGCTACTTAAGGCCGCTAATACTTTCAACTTGAGCAAGTTAATGATAAAACCTATCTGTACAAAAGCAAAGATCTTCAAGTTTCTCCTCAAGTTTTCACCATGAGGTTCTTTTGGGAAAAGTTATAAATTCTTTACCCTTGAAGCACCCACTTATGGCTAATGAAAACTCCCCATTTGCCTGTAAAAATCACAAACCCCACACTATAATCTATTTCCTGCAAAGCTTTTTTAAGGGCAGAAAACAGGCTGCTCTTCCTAAAAAAAATTAATGCTAATGTTTTCCAAAATTTGTAGAACCCAATCTATACAAATATGAGGCAAAAAGCCAAGTTCACGACCTTATCTCCATAAAGCCTGACACAGCCACACCGAGGATCCATCCAGCCCACCACCTGCCTTGTAACATGACCAGTAACAGATGCTTATAGAAGAAGAGAGCATGTGTAGAGTGATCCTTTCCTTGCTGTAGCCTCACAGTTCTGGTAATCAACAATTTAAGGACATCCTGAGCCCCAAGGTGCATCTGGACAATTGTATTTAATAGCAACCAATGCCCTTGTCATCCACCCATCCAGTCCCTCCTGAAACTCCTGACTATCGTGAGGCGTCAAGCCCATGTCTGTGCAATGACAACACATAAATGACTTGGAATTTATGATCCTGATTTCTAATTTATGATCCCGGTCCAGTTTACACTCCCCATTTCTTTTCTGTTTCATAGATTGTCTAGTGCTTTGAAAATTGTTTTAAATACTGCTATTGACTTTTCACACCCTCCCTCCCAAATACACGTGAAAAATCATAAAGACCTTTTTTTCTGTGGAACCATCACTGTTTGATTCCACTTCTCTCCCTCTTTCCTTCTGAATGCTCCTTTTCTGGGTTAGCTCACACACACTCATCCCTTAGCCTGCTCCTTATGAAACACCCTCCCCTGGATCATCTCCTCTCCCAGTCCCCTAGTGCATGGCTCCCAAAACCCTTCCCCCTACAACTCACTAGGAAGGGTTCTGCAGACACCTGGCAAGCTGTCACACTGAAAGAAACAAAATTACACTGACTATGAAAGCAAGCCTGAAAATATTGTGCCTTCTTCAATTCCTGCAGCTTTCTTGGCTTCTCTGCTTGCTTTGGTTCATACCCTTCAGCAGCTTGTTTGATATGGGCATTTAAACAAAAGTGTTTGTTTTTACTATGTTGTTTTTAGTGAACCAGGGCTAATCCATGATCCTCCTTAATTACAGCAATCTCCTCTCAGGCTTCACTGACACGTTTTTTCCTCATTTTCTACAAACAGATGAAACTTAAGCTGCCAAAACGAGTCTTTCCTCCCAGCCAATCTGACCATGTCAACACTTGTTCCTAGCCCTTTCCTACCTTCCCTTGAAAGCTCATAATCAATTTAAATACCTAATTACAACTTACTATATTTCTCCTTGATCTTCCTGGGCGCTAGCTGTAGGGTGAAACTCTCCCTCTCCAGGACATTGGAAGTGGTTCTGTAAAGCTCAGCTATGTCCCACCCTATCTCAGCTGCTCACTATACATGTCTTTCCATTTTACTCAGTTACTCTTCCCCAGTTAAACGAACAGTGGACCTTATTTACTTCCAAGACAAGTGCTGATAAGGGACAATTTTTACACATATCAGAAATGCAGAGAGGTTCTTCATATTACCTTCTTATTTTCTGAAAGAACTTTTGCTAAGTAGTAAAGGTGAGAGGCCTTCAAACAGCAGAGAAAAGCAGCCATCAGAAGCTGCTCTACTCTTCATTGGCCTTTATTTCCACTCGGATCTGTGAATTCAGTCACAGGTTTTGCAAATACAGGCATTTGGACTGCTCTGAGCTGTCTGGCCATGCCTGCGTATGTGTGCTCTGTTTGAATGGGAACTGGGTACCCCAAGTTCCTGCTGCACAGGGAACAGTTGAGTGCAGTATGTTCTGGGTTTAAGATTAGATATGATTCTGGAGATCAAGAAGTTATGCATTTCAAAATATCTCCATTTAAAGCACTGGCTGGATTAAAAATTGTATTTTGCTTGTTGCAAAACTTGAATGAGTTCTTATAACTTCTGTTCAAAACCAAGTGTATTGCCTCCAACTCTCTCCAGCTGTTAAACACTCTCAAGATTAGAATTATAGATAGCACACAGAACATTTGAAGCCCTGGCCAACAAGAAATATATCCTAAGTGGCTGGTTTCCACTTTGTTCAAACTATGACCCATTAAAATGCAGACAGATTAAAGATAGGATTCAGGTCTGTGTTCATGCAGTTCTGTAGAGTAACCCAAATAAATATCCAACAAATTGCTTTGGATGCCTGTGTAAACAAAAGGTCTATAAACAACTGCAATAAACCCCAGCAAAAGAGTCTGCATTTTGCTTGGCAGAATGTTTTCTTTATGCACTTAGATTAACAAACCATGATCTCATCATTAGTCAACAAGATTCTAGAGAGACCATCAAAGCAAACTACAGGAGAGTCAAGATTGATTCACGCCAAACAAATGTTTGCAGCTAACAGCTGTATTACCAGTGATTCTAATTTACTCAGCAGGATTCTCCTTTCATTTCCGAAGTGAAATGAATGTCACAATGCACGATGCTGACAGAATGTCTACCTACTGCCCAAGCAATGAGTTTTGTCAGCTCTTGTGGATCACACAATCTCTTGCTGGTTTTGGATATCATGAAGAATTACATCCTGACATTTTCTACCTTAGCAACAGGAATCCTAAAGGTGGTTTGACCTGTCCTGGGAAGTCTGTTAGCTTCCCATGGTACACACAGGCCCTGGTCAAAGGATTTAAGGAGGCTACATTATCATTCGTTCTGGCTTCTGATGAATCATATCTTGGACAGTTTGTGCCTCCTGAATGAAAAGTAGTTGTTTCCGTTTTCCTTCCTTGGAGGTTTTTGTAGAATTTAGCGAGCCGTCTTTGGACAAGTGTTGTGCTTCTTTGCCTATGAAAGATACACCCCAGAAGGATTTGCCTTAAAACGGAAACAATAGGGTGGTGTAGCAGCCCTGTGAAATTTAACAAGAGTTTAGGCATGGACTTCCACACGGCCAGGATTTAACTTAAGGAACAAATAAGCCATTTATAGCTTAGGATTCTCTCTAGGAATTTCTGTTTGGGATTGCCTTGTCACTTGTGCTGCCCTATTCACTGTGCTCTTTCCAGAGCCGCTCCTCACACAGGGCATTGCGCAGTCACATAAAGCTGCTCTTCTTCATGTTGGTATTTCAAAATTCACTTGTCTTTGCTGGAGGCATGCCCTGAACATGCCATGCAGTCCTAAAATATATCTCAGAAAGAATTTTCATACAATCTGGAATTTTAAAAAAATCAGACTGACAAAGTAAGCAGCAGCATGAGTTTGAAGGTTTTGCCTAAACACCAACATCAGGTGCCTCAATACCTGGAGAGAAGAAACTGCAGTTCCAGAAAACATAGAATTTTTCTATCGGATCATACCATCTCCCCAAAACTTAATCAATCTCTTATAACTTAAAACCCTTACTGTTTTCAGATATTCTCTCAATATCCCAAGAAAGGTAGAATAGCAAAGATGGGCAGCCCAGTTATTTAAAATACCTATGTAACGGAAGTTGTATGTCTGCTCTGACGATTTTTGCCCTGTTGATGGAATCTTTCAATCTACATAGTTTCCTGTGCAGTCTTACCTTCCCAGCCTTGTCTGTGACAGCATGCAAGAAAATGACCTGCTGTTCAGCCAGACTGCTGTTCCCCTGCGTTCAGGGACTTAACCTGTATCTGCTATCGAAGGAGGGTTCAGAGCAGAGAAGCCAGGCATTATGATGGAGCTGCAGAGGAAGCATTATAAACCTTGGAGCTTTGCTTTTGACTTGAGACTTGCAGTGGTTCAACAGTAACAGGCAAAAACGCCTGTATCACATAGAAGTATTGATTTCTGAATGAAAACAAAAAATTAAGAGAACATGAAAGGCAACACACTTTTTTGAATTTCTGCACAAAGTATTTAAGTGACTGCATAAGTCTCCTGTTGAAAGAGTTATTGAACTTCCAAACACAGAAGGCATAAATAAACACCAATCAAAAGTTTTGTATCATGACACACTCTCAATGCCCAACGTCATAGAGTTGACAGTCCAGAAACAGACCCTTCCAGGACCATTCTTCAAATAGCTTTTTTGCACACGGCTGCCACAAAATCCTTCTTTAATCTTTGTTGTTCTGAATAACAAATTGTTTTCTTTGAGATGGGCCAAATTACATCTGCCTCATCCTCCATGCAGATTACAAGGTTATGGTACCTCACAAGCTATCCAGGGATACTCCTGATATCAATCTTGAAGCCTATTCAAAACAAGGATGGGGAGTCAGGGCTTTCCCTGCCAACATTCCTGCTGAATAATCGCACAGCTCCATTATGTGTGGGGGAGTCCTCTATCCAGCGCTCCCTTGCAAGGCTGTACTGCCTATTGGGAGCTCGCAGATATTGCCGAGAGACGCCGCAGGAAGCATGTACTGAAAGACCATACAGATCGGAACACTATCACTTATCCCTTTCATGCTGTCTTTCTCCATAAAGAGAGGGGTCAGTCAAAAAAGGCTGCCTTTGTCACTAATCACAGCGCTGATGCCTTCCCTAAGACTTTTCTCAACCGGTAAGTGCATAGAGCACACTAGGAGCACCGTGAAGAAAAATGCTGAGCAGCATGAGCCCTGTCATCCTGATGTCTACACTGAGTTCTAGTGGGAAGGACACACTGAAGCTGTCTGTTAAGTTTACACTTGGAAACTTGACAACAACCTCCCTGTACTAACAATACTCTGGACTATACTTTCCAGATTAACACCACTGTCTCCAAGCCCTTTGCACTTTAATGTTTGCCATATACATAATATCTGGACTTGCATATTTGCCAATCAGTTGTTTGCACAGAATCCCTTCAAAATCTTTACTTACATGGACAAAAGAGTTTTAACATTAAAGTGGTAGAACGGAATCTAGAGAGATGGTGGGCTTCCTCGGTCTGTTCTGCTCTTTGTGAATTTTTGAGGGGAAATAGGTGGTGGTTGTTCTTTGAGACAGGGAGGTTCAAGGCAGTGAGGGTGTGAATGGCATTGGCTGGCACTGGCTATAAACACAGCTCTCTCCCTGATTTCCAGTGTACATTTTCAGCACAGTTTGAGAGATCTGGAAATTCCAGATGACGTGCTCAATGTATGTGGTGGGGGTGGAGGGCAGAAAGGGTCCTTCTTTTTCATGTTCACTTCTGGCTGTCAGTCAAACATAGCAATAAAATCAGCTCAAATTAAGGGGATATGCGAGGAATACCATGATAATGTCAACACTCCATTCCATCAGTATAGGGGTAAAGAAAAGCAGCTAATTTTATTTTTTTTTTAAGAAATAACCTCGGTCACACTTGACTGTGGTATCACCAGATAAATAGCTAATCACAAAGGTACATGAAGTGGTTGACAGTTCCTTCATTATCCTGTGGGGGTTTTGCTTTGGTTTGTTGGTTTGGTTTTTTTTGTGGGGGCCCTGGTTTCTGTTTCATTTGCTTTCTGATTACTCCAGTGCTGACTTAACTTTCCCCAGCAGACTCCCTTCAGTTCTGTAAGAGGTTCAGTTTCTCATCCATTAACCCCTTACTGCATGGAATCTCTCTCACCTGACCTTAGAAATAGAAAGCAGCTAAAGAGACCAGAGTACTACATGGAGAAAAAAGTCCAGCTCTGGACCCTCCCATCTCATTTCACAGCTAACTCTCTGTGTGACCTTAAAACATGTCCCAGTCAAAAGAAAGCACTTACCAAGGTTGTCAAGCTCCTCGGTATTCAATAGACACTTCTAATCCTGTGTTCTACCACAAAGGGGCCTAAATCTACCTGATCGCTTCCTTAGCTGCAAAATGGACAGAGTTACACTGCGACAGTATAAAATCGGAGCTATTTTTGATTCATTTTTTCAGGGAGGGGAGAATTTTCAGGGAGAACCGCTGCCTCTCCAACTGTACTGATGTGGAAACACGTCAAATATGTAGCTGTCAGACTGCTGTTCCATTTAATTTACCCTCATGTTCCTTGGCGAGATTTGCAATTCGCAGCTGCTCCAGCCACAGGGCTGCCTTCTGCTCCAGCTGACTGTGCAATCTACAAAGACATTTTGGAGGTGCTTTTGACCTCCTCAACCCATATTAAGATTATCTGTGGTGCAGTTGAGGGGCAGGTCTGGGATGGTGCTTTTTTAAGTTCTTGCCCTACTTGGTATTCTGGTGTGTGCTGTTAATCCTGCAGAGAACGCTGATGATTTCCTCCGAATTTGACATATTCTGGATCATTATTTCATGATCAAATTGCTTAAACCTTTGGGCACTGAAAACTGTATTTTGAGAATAAATGCTTTCCTACCAACAGGTTGGCTAGTAGTTAGTAACTACACTCGGTAAGAGTTAAATAAACTGTAAAAGTGGTGATCATGGGGATAACTAACATTTGGACTATATAAGATAGCAGTTATTATTAATGAGTAGTAATAAGCTCAATACATGCCTAATACATACTAAGATCTATTTTTTCCACTAAAAATTACATAACTAAACCTCTTCATAATAGTATCTGAAACCTTGTGAACACGCCACTAGTTTGGATGGAAATAATCCTTGTTGCAGCAATTTCAGATTTTTAATTCATCCCCCTAAAGCACGCTAAAAGAAATCCCCGAGCTGTTTTAGCCTCGATACAAACAGGTGAAGGGTACAGACACTTTGCACTGTGCCTCTCAATTTCTCTAAGAAAACCTGGAAAGCTGTCCACTGCTTATGAGAATCTGTTTGGACTGGGGAACCTGCTGGATTATTTAAAGCTCTATTCCAATGATAGCCAACATTGGCTGTTAAAGTGAACTCTATGACTACATTCCCTGTAAAATGTGTCTCCATTTCCTTTCAGGTTGGGAAGCTGATCCAAGAAGCAGCTGGAAGGAGTAATTTGAAGAGAGTTACACTGGAGCTGGGTGGGAAAAGCCCAAACATTATTTTTGCAGATGCTGATTGTAAGTCAGCACTTCCATATTTTTCTTGAAAATATGTCTGTGTGGTGTCTTTTTTTTTTTCTTCTTCATTTTAGGGCACATCTTTCACACAAAGTGAAATGGACCAATACAGCTCTATCTAATTTATACTTTTTAATTGTACAGAAGCAGCCTAAGGTGTGATCTTATTATAAAAAGACAACATTTGGACCCACAGATTCATAGATAACAAGAAAACACAAAAATGTTATAAACAAGCTTAAAGAAATGGTGTTACTCCAAGTCATGGTCCCATACACATTTGTCATTCTAAACTCTGTAGCAAGGTGGTTTAGCACTTTAAATCTGGAAATTCTGTGATTTTTTTGCTTCACAGCAATTATAAAAAGGGAGGGCTTTAATTCACACTTGAGTTGTTAATCTAGTCAGTGCAGTTTTCCTTTGTTAAGCTGTTTTGATAGTAGTCATAAATTGAGATTATTCCATTTTTTTACATTTTCACAATTGAAGAATTGTGTATTGAAATATCATCATTGCCGCTGTCAGCAGGGAGCTGAAGATTTTGGCAGCTGGATGATGTTGTGCAGCTGAGATTTTTGGCACCTGAGAAGGTACAGGACAGCCGTTTAGGATAGGATAAAAACACAAACTGGAAGTTTCTACTTAAATGATCAGCAATGAAACAGTTAAAAATTATATTTAGATATAAATTGTCATCGGCAGGCTTTGAAGTTAACACCCCATTAAGATGACTGGGACAGTTGTAATGTAACGAGTTGGTTACAACCCTATATTCGTTTTCAAAACTCACCAAGGTCTGAAAGACTAGGGAAAGCATAAGAACTTTCAGCAACTTTTCTACATAGAAGTGTTTTACCAAGGTGGGAGTCTAAATTCCAGCCACAGGCATCCTGGTGAGCTAAAAGGGCTCCTGGCAACTGGAGCAAGCCGCAGATGTTACAGCCTTCTACCCCAGCCACCCATCTCCATCTCCCACTGGAAACCACATCTTGAATCCCTAACCTACTAACTCAGAGTGAAGCACCTGAACACTTCCAGTAGACTAACACGCTGGGAGCAGGTCTGTGTTACGCTCTTCCACAGGAGAAGGACAAATGCTCCTAGCTGCCCATGCAGAGCTGGAGTTCAGCTGCCACTTGCTGTATCTGCCAAAGCAGGTTGAGGACCTGGGGAAAAGTTACCGGCAATGGGGCACAGAGGAGAGCACAGTCTTCTTCAGGACTGTCTGTTCCACAGTCTATCTTACTAAAGCTCTCTGCTCTTCCCGTAATTACAATCACCAGCACTTGACCTGAGATTCAGACTTCAAAGCTCTGATTACTTAAGAGCAGCAGACAATTTGCTCACCATTCCAAAGGAGCTGATGGTTCTGTTTGAGAAACACTGTGTGCCAAAAGTTAACAGAAAGCACGACAAAGCTGTCAAAAGTTTAGTGCGCCAAAAAAAAACAGAGAAGAATGGTTAAAGCCCCTCGCAGTGAAAAAACAAGTTAACAATAGAGGAAGAAATATAAGTTAATCAGTTCTATCCACTAGTGTTTTTATTCTCCATGGAGCTGCCTGGGAAAATCTGGACGTGGTCCAGAAACACCCTATAACAACAGTGAGGGCAGAATAAGACATTTGTGTCAGTTGGAGTTGTCTAGGATGTGCTGAAAGTAAAGCACTGCTGCTTTGTTTATCCCATAAAAGATTCTACTTTAAGTAATGTTCCAAAGCACTACAGGTGATACCAGAGGTATTACAGTGCTGTAGGGCATCACTGTTTAAGGATTAATTCAATATTCTTGTCTAGTCAGCTGTTACACTCGATGGGAGAATTTATCTCTGAATGTCTAAATACGACTGGATCCTCTCTCCTGCTTGGATAGTAGATGTGTTAGCTGTACCTCCAAGGAAGTTAGAGTAGAAATCAAGGGTTGATTGTTCTATAATTGACCTATATTTTTTAAGTCCTACCTGGTCAGCTGTATAGTCCAAGAAGATGTTTCTGGCTTTTTGGGAAGGATAGGTCTTACCCTTATCAAAGTCTCTCCAGTACTTGGTTGGCTGTAATTCTCACACATGCACTATTGAACCAAGTACAAACATGAGACCACAGACAAATTTTCTGCTCCTCTACTGACCTCAGTCATCAGACAGATTTCTGTAATGTGGGGCACAATCCACTTCCTAGGGTCTCTTAAGAGTTCTAGTTGATAAATTACGTGTTGCTGGCATGTAAGACATTGGTTAAGTTGTTCCTGCATATCCTACTCCTATGGACTGCTACAGCACTGTCTTAATTTAATTTTTGCAGTGGGATACTAAGCGATATTTTGTGGCTTGTGTCACGAGATGGTATGTGGAATGTATTACCTATGGACCCTTCCTTATCTACATGATGCCTGACGTCCCAAGTGGTCCCTTGCAATCTAGTGTTTCTGAAACAGCTGTAATGCTCCTAATATCCCTCTAGTATAGCTGTGTCCAGAGTGGAATAAATGCGGAAAAAATCAACTTCAGACATGTTTAAAATGATGTTATTTTTACAGGGATTATGACACAAACTGAAATGAACCATCTTAATTTATGATCCAACACAACAATAGCATGTTTTGATATAGTCACTGTTTTGTTATTTTTTACTTCTGCTGTGAAGTTTTGGGAACGTGGCACTAGGCAATACACATGCCACTGGTGCGATAGCGGATGTGTCTATGATGTTTCAGAGCAACGTACGCTGTCTTGGTTTTTTTAGTGGACTATGCTGTGGAACAAGCTCACCAAGGGGTCTTCTTCAATCAAGGGCAATGCTGCACTGCAGGCTCACGCATTTATGTGGAAGAATCGATCTATGAAGAGTTTGTTAGAAGAAGCGTAGAACGTGCAAAGAGGAGAGTTGTGGGGAGTCCTTTTGACCCAACTACAGAACAAGGTCCACAGGTAAAGAAACAATACAGCCCAGAAGGTTCCTGAAAGCATTTAAACTCTATTAGGCCAGAGTTAGTAGATGTTAGCATACTCACTCACAGTCCAGGGTAGCTGACATGATGTTTTAAAGACTAAAATGTGAAAGGAGCAGATAATCTGTGCAGCTCAGAGGTGTTTCTTGTTAAGTAAAAACTCTCATCTTAAACGTCAAGAAGTTTGCCTCCCAGCTCCAACAGCACGATTCTGATCTTCAGCCCCCAAGATACAGCTGTAAACTGTGATAAGCTCTCAAAAGTCTCTGTGGACACTTACTTTCAATAATTGTCTACAGCCGTAACTGTGCTTGTAGACCACTAGAGAGACAGGAATTCTAAGCAAAAGATGGCCAGAATTAGAAATAGGTCTTTAGAAAATGTTTTTGCCACTAATAACCAGCTGGGCTTATACCATTTTTGGGAAGTTAACCTGGGACAAAAAATAATAATCTGCTTGGTTTGTGCTTATAAACCAGATTGCTTAGCAACAGTGTGGGTTGAGCCACATACATAAGGGAATATATCCTTAAGAAGGCTGAGCCCTAGGTTACAGTCAGCAGCTACGTGTGGATCTTCGGCATCTCCAGCTCAAAAGAGTAGTGAGTCTACTCACCGGGGCATGACTTGCCTAAAAAAACAATTTTGACTTGATTGTCAAGGGCACAGTCTGCAGGTCAAATGGCTTCTTCTCTTTCAGATTGATAAAAAACAATACAACAAGATCTTGGAACTGATTCAGAGCGGCATTACTGAAGGAGCAAAACTCGAATGTGGGGGTAAAGGGCTCGGAAGAAAGGGCTTCTTCATTGAACCTACGGTGTTTTCCAATGTAACAGATGACATGCGGATTGCCAAGGAGGAGGTATTCACACACATGTGAAAGAGTATTTCAGAATGTCCTAAACTTTTTTTTTCTTTTGCTTACTTCCTGAGACAAAAGCTTTAGAGTGAAAATTACCACTACGATAAAAAAAAAAAAAAAAAAAAAAAAAAAAAAAAAGCAGAGAAAGGAGAGAGAGTAAAATCTTTTCAGAACTCCTTATCCACACAGCAACTGATGACAGCAACTGGGTAAAGCAGCTCAGTTTTTGTCAGTGGCTGTAAAGTCACAACTGCTTTGGGAAATCCCTGCAGTTTCACAGAGAGCTATTGCCACTACGGAGTGTTGCTGTGGGAGTTTGTACTGAGTACAACAGGAGAGAGAAGACAATGAAAAAAGCAGAATAAAACAAGAATAAAACGCCTCTGAGTGCACCGGTTTATTAATTAATGATTAATCTTTGTTGCAGATTTTTGGGCCTGTTCAAGAAATACTGAGATTTAAAACCATGGATGAAGTTATAGAGAGAGCCAACAATTCTGATTTTGGGCTGGTAGCTGCTGTCTTTACAAATGACATAAACAAGGCCCTGACAGTCTCGTCAGCAATGCAGGCTGGGACAGTCTGGTAAGGCAGAAGTTATCACGCTCCTGCTCTTGGAGATAAAGAGTTTGTCTCATTATCATGATGGCACCTCAGTTTTGCACCCTTTGTCTGAAAAAATGTTTATCTAGGCCGTCCTAGGGGTGAATCAGTAACCAAGATATGGAACAGCTGTAGGGAGGTGTTGTGACTGCTCGCTGGGGGTGAATGCTATAGAAAACGGAAAAGTGCCTTGGTTCCCATTAGCATGGCAGCCACGCTGCTGAATGGCATTGCTGAAAACAAACAAAGCAGTGTCCAAACGATCCTTTCCGGGCAGCAGAGGAATTCTCTGAGGTTTCTGCTAAAGGCACAAAGAATAATGCACTTTCTACAATGAACTGAGGGGACATCTCTCTAGTCCTTAGGAATAGCTAATAAACTTGCAATTTAGCACGTAAAGCCTGAGTAAACAAAGATCCACAAGAAATCAGGGAGAAAAAGGACAAATTCAAATCTAATAGCTCTGTGTTATAAACTGGCACTGAGGTTCGTCCGCAGATTAAAAGTTCATGACTGAAGCTGCATCCAAGTGTTTGGTGCACTCCTCCAGTCCTCACAGGCCAAATCCCATTCTCCTTATGAGTAAGAATGTTGATTTTGCGGCATAAATCCCTCACTTCTTTCCAGCCTGAGACAAGTTTGTTGTTACCAAGAGGCATACGGTGTCCGTAGCTCCACAAGTTTCAGCCTCTCCCTGAGCTGTTGAAAGGTCTCTCTGACAGCGCAGTTGGACTTACTGCCTCTTTCTGTTACAGGATAAATTGCTACAACGCCTTAAATGCCCAAAGTCCTTTTGGAGGATTCAAAATGTCTGGCAATGGGAGAGAGATGTAAGTATTACACTGCTGTCTTCTAAACTTCTCAGCCCTACAACTTAATAATTAGTGAATCCCTCCATGCAACTGAAGACCAGGAAATACTGCCATCTGAGGATCAGGGCATAATATAAGATGACTGATAATCATTGCCAGTTCTAAATGCAATTGATTTACATGGTAAGACCATTTTATTTTCTTTTTTTTCCTTTTTTTTTCTGACATAGCAGAATAAGTAAGTTACTGGAACTCCCTTGTTATTCTGAAAGGAACTGAAAATTTCTGAGTATTTTTCTGACTTGTAACCTCTGTTTTGTGAGAATTTTCCTTAGCCATACTAACCAGCACTTTTGCAGAAAGATTCTCTTTTTGATACTGCTGTGTGCTTGTTGACTGGTTTGATGTACTTATTTCAGAGTTGTTTTGCCGTATTTCCTCTCTTGCTATTTTTCCCTTTCTTTACTTTTTCCTACATTTATTAATATAGGTGCATCTGAATGTTATTAAAATGTTATCTCCCTCTTCCAGATTTATAAACAATGTTAAATGAAATCAGGCCTAGAGAAGGAGAGACAAATGTGTTTACATCCCTGTCAAAAAATCACCTTCCATTACAAAGCTTTCTGTCTTTTCTTATTCTATTTAGAACCAAGTGCTAATTATTTTGAAACGGAGCTTCACACACAAATACTGTCCCATGTATTTAAAGTCTCACCAGTTTTTAGTTCTCATTACAATCACGGGGAAGTTTAGCAATTGCATCAGCCCCAGATTAGTTACACATACAAAGGATTCAATTAATTTCTGTGCAGGAGGCATGTATACCAGATATGTCTCACCTAAGCTTCCAAAATAGCTTATGGCTAATAGCAAACTCAGCAGTAAAACTAAAGTAAGGTCAAATTCTTTAAAACTTTAAATATGTTGAAGTATACAACTTGATCTATAAAATAAGCTCTATGTAGTCTGAAATATTTTCCCTCATTAGGGAGTACTTTGAATAACACATTCGTACTGTTCTCCACATTCATGAGTTATGAGGTGATCTCACACTGGCATAAATATGTCAGCTCATCTAACTCTTATCATTATGAAAATATTCTAAAACTACTAAGCTCGATAGAGCACAGGAGTAACTTGACACCCAGGAGTGGCCGCATTGACTTCAGGGAGGTCAGCTGTGCAAGAAAAATATTCACGTATTGATATCGGAGACTTCTGAAAGCGGGGGAAACCAAGCGGCACCCCAGCTCCCATGGCCAAATCTACGGTAGTTGTACAATTGATTCCTGTCTACAGGTTTGAAGATATTCTTCATAAACAATAAATGTTTGGAATGGCAACAATCTCTATCTCACAAAGATGCCTGAAAACCTACTTATGAGTAATTATTCCTCTCCTTTCAGAACCTCTTTGATCAGATACCACCTTCTAATTCACCTCCTCCCATCTGCATTATTATCTGCATACTCTTTATTAAATGCCATGGCTTCTTAGATCCTTGTTTTTAAGGGATACATTTTACAGCACAAATAACGTTGAGTCAGGCAAATAAAGAACAAAAAAAAAAAAAAGAAGAGAAAGTATCCGTCCATATGTGTGTCACTGCTAAGGACATGTATGTCACAGCCAGATCACAATTCTGCCAGTGTGCTGTCTATGCATTTAAATTCATATATTTTTATCACACATGGGGAAAAAATGGACACACAAAGTAGAGACCTGCTGTATTCTTTTTACACTCCCACAAATGCAGCAGGGTACATGCATGCCAGCAGGGAACCAGAACTCATGTACACAATACAAGTGATATCTGTTTACCTTAAGGCTACCTACAATTTTCTTGTATTCTTAAAGGAGTCTAAAACAGGGAGTTTTTTACATTTACGCTTCTTAAAGCTTCTTATCACTACTTGAGTGGTGTAAAATTCAACTCCTGTAACTAAAAATCAGGTGACTCACCCCAGAAAGTGTGGCCATTTTATATTAGACAGGGTTCCCCAAAATTCTGGCCTCTGTCCAAACGTCTTCAAGGGAAGGAGGCGCCATTCTACTTCAGGGCTATCCTTTAATGTCACAGGAAATATTATTGTCTGGATAGCTCTGAGCCACAGCACTGCATAGTTTCATTCCCAAAAAGAAGTGTGAGCAGGAGAACAGCTTGGAGTTGTAATTATTTTCCTTATCTTTTTTTTCTCTTGGACTAAGGGAGAATGTAATATTTCTTTTTGAAGAGCAATTTGTTCCTCTTCCCTCACACCTACAGAACCAAGGTATAGCATCATGCACACATGACCCATGGGCTCCTTCCTTTTCACAGACACAACCCTTATTCTCACTCTGATACCAAACTGCAGTCCAGGGAGACCCAAAGTGGCCATCGAACAGGACATTATTGCTCCCTACTTCCCTGTATCAGGCTGTGGGGACAAGTGAGCCCTTAATTGAACTTGCACTGACTCTTCTGCTCTGAACGTCTGGAATAACCCATCTTCCTATTCAGCAAAAGCAATTTTTAACTTTTGAAAAATAGTTGCATTAGAATTCATCACAGTTGTCCACTTCCAACCTTTCAGCCAGAAAAAAAACCGCGTAAGGCCCTGCAGCCTTGAGCTGAAGAAACAGACAATAAATATATCTAATTTTGTTTGCCAGACCAGATAAGAAACCAACCAGCAGCTGGGATGCACATAAAGGCGCTGGATACTCTGTTGGCTAGGCTTTCTATTGACTTGCAAAAATGTGTCCAACAGGTGTCTGGAGCCAAGCCGCAGCCCTACTGACTCACACAGAAACTTTCACACAGAGACTTCCTAGCATTAGTTATGGGGCTCCATGCGGCTCCTGGTGACAGCTTCCACTGAGCCACAAGGGAACGGTTCTGTGGCTCAGCTGAGGCTGATAAATAGCTAAAGTGTTTGGTCATTCTTTGGAGACTTTCTACTGAAAGCTGAGGGTGGGGTGGTCCAAATCAATGGGAACTTTTCACATGTCAAAAAATCTTTACTCATGTATTTCCTTGCATGTACTTAGACTCTGGTAAATATTAAAATGCCTACTGAATCGTCAGTCTGGGTTAAAAATCAGCTTCTAGATCTATCACATGTAAGGCTTACCAAGCCAACAGGCATATCAGAAAGTTTCCAAAACTGCAGGTGGAGTGAAACGGGCTGGTAAATATTGGTATTTCTGCCCCAAATGAATGAACTTTCCAAGGAAGGTTACAGGAGTTCCTCCCCCAATGTTATATTTTGTGTAAAATTTACAGTGTAGAGGTAAATACAAAGTAGGCTATGCAACATGGGGGGGGGGGGGCATAG